>MJUU01057353.1:48620-73436 GCA_002080025.1 Modiolus philippinarum | reverse complement strand
CTAGCATGAATATAAGCTTCAAAATGTAAACTAAGCACGACAAGAGCTTCAGGTGTGGGGCAGCAAGAAAATTTACTGTCTACAAGAAGAACATTTACATTTTTCAGTAAAGCACCAGTTAGAAATAAAATTTTTGAAAAGGCCGAAAGAGGAAAGATTTCTAGTTTTGTCGGGTAACGAGTTCCAGAGTCTTGCTGCCTTATAACTAAAACTTCTTTTACCATACCTTGTTGTCCTAGGTTGTGTAATGTCAGTCATATTTTTATATCTAAAATTAAAAGAATGCTCTTTAAAATCAACAATATTGTGTAAAAATTCTGGACCAGAGTTGTTTAAAATCTTATAAGTCTGTAATGCGATGGCTCTCATTCTTCGGATTTTAAGTGATGGTAGTTTAGATTGTTCCAGTAGAGATTCATATGAATTTGTAAAATCATTGTAAATAAAGCGCAATGCTCTTTCTTGTATTTGATTTCTATTTTATTGGTATTTTTCTCACTACAGAAATGCCAAGTTAAAGGACAGTAGCTTAGGTTAGACATTATGAAAGAGTGATATATTGTAAGTTTTGCAAATTTGTTTAAATGTGAGCCTATTCGTTTAAGAACATTGAGTTGGCGAGCTGCTTTTTTACAGATATTTGATATGTGTATATTAAAGTCTAATTTAAAACCAATTCAAAGATGTGAAAACAGTATCATTACATTGGCAATAAAATGTTTGAAAGTAATTTTTTTCTCAAATTATATACTGATATCATATCTTTTTTGTGGTTTGGAACTATAATCAGACTGTCTCAATCAAGTTGATTTACGTACAAAATCTGCATAGTATTGACTTCTCGAAAAACTATGCCTCGCAAGCGCAGGTATATTCAGTACATTTGGAATACAGAAAACATACTAAGACTGTATTATCTAATGCTAATTGATTGTCAATTTTATTGACAGTGTTGGACATTTAATATTAATCATCAGGAAAATTTTGAGTCCTTTCAACAAAAATGAGATGATAAGTTGGAAGAACTTATTTCAATCTTATATCTTCATTAATAAAATCTCCAAGGATGGTCTGTGTTTGTTTGGTAGGTGCTATATTTTCATTTTTGTATCGATTTCAGGAACAAAAACAATAGTTAAGTAAATAGCCATGTACCTCATGGGAACATGTGCTGTAGTAATGTTTTTGGTAATCAGGTTTTTGTTCTAGGAGGTATAATACATAAACTTTTAGAGAGTATTCATTTTTATTCATGTGTCACGCCAAATCGACTCTGACCACAGGGTTACCAGAAAAGTTGCCCTTTCAATGAAAAATGCTATTTTTATCATTTTTTATCAAAATTCTAAACCCATAAAAATACTTAGGCTTCACTTCGCGTATTGCTCACGGTAGAGGCTTTTGCCTCCTATTTTGATATTTTTGGTAATGTTTTTGGATTGTGGCTTTCTATATGCTGCTGATGAGAGGTTACTCATTGAAACATGTGTACAGCATAACGAAATTTACTGTATTTTATGCAACTTCGGTATTGTTGTATTTTCTCCTATTACGAGTGATCTGGAGTGAGAAAAATATTTTTCTCTGACTTCGGACAAGGAAATCCATTGTTTTCGAGGTGCAAGATTTTTCTGTCTTACACAGGTGTTGTAACGCGTGCTCCATGCATTATGACGCCGGGAAAAGGGGAAGTAATTCACTGATGTCAACAAGCAAGCTTACTTTTTGAATATTTGAAATCTTAGCCTTGGTTGTCGGAGAATTTTCTGTCTGGCACTCACCCTTGTGTTAGATTCATATTCTGGGTATTCATTCAATGTCCAGATTAAATTCCCGGAAATGCATGCATCGTTTTTTTAAATCGAAATCATCATGTTATTGGGTCCCAGGGGAGATAAATGGGAAAAGATCTCTAATATACGCGTATGCCATTTTTTCCATTTATCTATACCCATGCCGCAATAAAAATTTAACTTGGCGGGAAATTTGAATTGTGCATATTCTGTGTAATTAAAAAAAATAACTTAAGAAGTTTCTTTGATTAATAAAACAGCAAAATAACAACCTTGAATTAATTTGAGTTTTGCCGTTGTTAACTTATGCTATTTAAACAGTACAGACTCCATTGTAGAGTTTTCTATATCTAGCAATGAATTCCACTCAAACCGGTGCTTGGGCATCTTGAACTTGCTATGAATTAGGAGCAAGTCTCATTGTTGAATGTCTCATGGTAACTTCAAGATGAAGAACAACAATAAAGCATTGTTCAATTGCTTGATAGAACCAAGTATTTGAAGAGGCTTTGTATCATGTGCATTTACTCCAAACCCTTTCATTGATTATGTAAGTATCTTCTCTGTTGGTATTTCACTGCCGCTGTTTTGTCTCCTTATTGAAACAGCCAATATAAATATGGAAGAAACAAATAGAAAATTTTTGAATAGATAAAACATATACAAAAAAAATGATTTGATTTTGTTTTACTGGTGGGCCATCTTTGTCCCTTATTTAGTCATGTTCTACAGATGGAGCTTGTTTCCATATCCTTGAGTTTTAATCAACGCTTCGTTCGGTATCTGATTGAAATGAAATATGGCATAAAATGTTTGTCACAATCAAATTAAATCTTATTTGGTTCGGAGGTTTCTGATGGTGGACAAGCATTTTTTTGTAAAAATTTTTTTATGAAGGAATCAAATGATCAAACTGTAACAACAACTATAATACACGTCTATATAAAACAGTGAAAACATTCAGGTAAGGAAAATCAAACGCCATTATCTTTAATTATGCCCCAACTATATTGAAGTTGACAACCGGCTTTTCGTTAAATAGAGTAAAAACTCTGTAGAGAACAAGACCATGCCGCAATGCAGATTCGATTGCATTTGTAAGATACGGACTCCTTTTACTGTTTTCATGTGTTTATGTTCATATATGCTATTTTGAAGAACAGTTTGAGATGAACCGAGTTTGATATTGTCGACAAAACTCTTGGTAGCTATAATTTTAATTCTCAAAGATATCCCACCGGAAAAACTCAAAAAGTGTTTATGTTTTTATTTTCTATATTGAAGAAATCAGTTTGTGATGAACAAAGCTATATCAAGTCGACAAACTCTTGGCACCTTTAATTTTGATTCTCAATGTTATCCCTCGAAAAAAACTCAAAATTACATCACGTCTGAAGAAATGCAGAAATAAAGGGGCGATAAATACTCATAATAAGACATGTAATCAACAAACTCGGAGAGAAGAATAATAAATCATCCCCTTTGATAAATATATATTGTAATTGAATTGGCAGTTCGTCTCTGCAGTATTCTCCTTCAGTGTTCCGAGGGCATACATTTATCTATATACTACTTTTTACGTAGATTACTGAAAGTTGTATACGGGTTACCCTTATACGTTATAAAAAATTAAATACCACAGACTTGCTGATTCATAAAATCCAATAATTCTCACGAGCTGTAAACACAGTATTAACTGTATTAATGGACAATCAACCCCTCCATACTTGTGGATAAAAAATATTTATATAAAAAAGACAAATTAACCCAGTATAATTTGAAGCTAAATTAGCAATCTCGGCTGATTGGTGTTTTGGAGCTAATCAATAATGTTAAGAAAATATGGTATAAATCACAGATCTATCAAGAAACATTTTTTTTATATTCTGTTTTTTTTTGTTTATTTAATTTTCTGAAAAGAGTTAACCGACACTAAAGCCACACCGGTGCCACACGTGGATAGTGATCATGCTTATCCTTCTGGAGCCCCTGGTAATACCTCCGTTTTTGCAAGGGTTCATACTGCTAGTGCTTTAGTTATAACAGATGGTTTACAGGTATCTTCTATATGATATCGATAACCACGCCTGTCTATATAAGAATCCGCGAAAATTTGTCAAATAAACATTAAAAATACAACTCGGCATCATATGAAAAGGATTCCCTGAAAATTTCATCACTGAGCATAAATTTCATTCATTAGTTTAGGGAGAGTTGTAAATGCCTTACTGTTACCCCCTTTGACAATGAATGGTAAAGTTATTGCTCGTTACGAAAAACCCTTAAAACTGGTCAAATCAAATCTAGCCTACAAAATGCACAATTGCAATATGTGATAAAGATTCTCTGAAAGTCTCATTAAATTACATTCCTGGTTAAGAATGAGTTGCGCTGAAATAAAAAAGTCCATATTTTATGTTGATGTCCTTAGTACTGGCAAGGAAGTATATTTAGATATAATAAATATACGTCCTTGGTACATGATTTGGCTTCCTATTTCAATATTTTTGACAATGAGTTCTTTTTTTTTTTACTATTTTTGGATTATGGCTTTCCATATTTGATTTTAATGCTGCTGTTGAGAAGTTGCTCCTTGAAACACGTGTACAGAATAACTAAATTTACTGTTTACTATGCAACTTGGTATGGTTTGCTATTTCATCATGTGATAAAATTTCGAAAAAATTCTACTGCATTCCACATACCATCAAGTTACTGTCATAATTTATCTTTTTCTAAAATTTTATAATATAAAGGATGAATGGCAATACGACCCATATTGGCCCCCAAAAAACCAAGTTGCTTAAAATAGTCTGATATTTATGGGAAATATTAACTATTATGTGGTAACAAAATAAAAACATCAAATAATACAAAATCCTTTCATTTTGACGTTATTTTGACATCACAAGGGGTAAACACAAAACTGTTTGATAAACAGCAAATAATTCTGACGATTTCCTAAAAATATAGCTTTTATGTTAACTGATTGGCATGACAATCAGACTGATATGGAAAAAAGCTTATCATTTTCGTAAAGCCCTATATTTGTTCAATGTTTCAGGAACATTAGACATCTGTTTGCTTATTTTTAGTTTCATGGTAAATCTTGGGCCAAAAATGGGTCTTACTGCCACTCATCCTGTGTTTTGAGAAAAGTTACTTTTATATGACGGGAATGAATAACCAAACCAAATCTTTCTAACATGGATAACTTTTGTTAACACTCTACTTCATCTTGATTAATTATCGGTTTCTGTCGAAGAGACTTCTTGTTTGAAGAGGGTCAAATTCTTGACGAAATATTCATTTGTCAAGAAGAATAAGAAAACAAATTTCACTTTTCTTTATACAAAATACCCATCGAAATGCAATGCAATGGCAGGATTGCCTTTGTAGAACAAACTGGCCCCAAAAAATCAAAGATGCCCCTCCTCTTTCATCGTTTTACTGACTGCATTATAAATACTCGTCACCTCATATTTTACGCAATGTCTGATTGGTTATACTTTACTACAATATATTCCAATGTAAAATATAAAATTCAAGTAGGGCTTCATATCAAATAAACAACACCTAAAACTGAATTTACACAGAAAGTGGTTGCTTTGTATTTTTTTGCCCTACTTCCAGTGATAGCTAAAATTTGTTTGCATTCACAATTTTATTACTCTGACAAGTGCTCGGAATATAATACAAAGTCTGCAAATTCTGTGTATGAAGGAAGGAGTTGCATTTTAAAATCTATTACGAGGTATTTTGAGTCATCTAAAAGTCATGTAAAAGTTGGTTAACATTTTAGCAATTTTAGAAATAATAAAATAAAAGCAGGCTACCGAAGGGAAATTAAGGAGAAAAAATAAGAATTTCAAAATAACTAAAAGAATAGACAAACCCTTAACTTTATAAAATCAAGATCATAAAATGAAACAAATGTCATATAAATTTAATGTCAAGACAAAACAAACTAAAAATATTATGTTATTTCTTTGAAATAAAAAAAGAGAAAAGAAACAAAAAAACAAAAACAAAACAAAACAAAACAAAAAACAAAACAAAAAACAAAACAAATAAAAAAAAAAGTACTATGATGGCACTGAATACAAATTACTGCTCTATCATCAAGTCAGCCGGAAAGTATCGTCTGCTCAACTTTCAAGACATTTACAAACGAAAACCGAAGCAAAGAAGTAAAACAGAAGAAAATCTGACTATGAGAAAAAACTTTTAACTTTGAAGTAAAATATGGCATAAACTGAGATATACTGCCAAAGATAAACAAAGATGAACAAGAACGTCACAAAACCTAAAACACTAGCGTTTGCATGGCTAAACAACGGCAGTAGAATACCGAAAGAACAAAGCACGAGATTTCATAAATCAAAGTCCAGAGACAAGGCAGAAGCAAGAACATCAGAAGACGGAAGACCAAAGACTCTACATGCCCACAAAAGACACGAACATTACATATACAACACAAAAAACTAAAGCACTTACAGTGTGAACTCTCAAGCAACAGAGTGACATTACGTGCTCTGGAAGGGTGAGGATGTCCTGCTCTGTATAACTTAGTGTAGAAAACTAGTTGTAATTGGGAATTCTGATATTATTTCGTGCATGGTCAACAACCATTAAAGTGTTTACGTTACGGGTACAAGAATTTCAAAATAAGCTGAGGAATTTTCTTGGTTAATTTGTCATATAACTACTAGAAAAAAGAAAAACTAGAGGTTCACATGAGCCTGTATTGCTTACCTGGTGACTGGTTTTATTCATTGCCACCAAAAGACCACCCATTCTTACTATAACTCCGTTCAGCAGATGTTACAGATTCAGTCTTGGATGAGGTACCAACATAAAAATCACAAACTTTGAAGGGGACCACCCAAGGACTATTGTGACCATGTTTGGTTCCAATTGGCTTCGTAGTTTCAGAGGAGAAGATAAAACTATATTTCCTGCTCGCGACCATTTTAGATGAGGTACCAATATAAAAATCACGAACTTTCAAGGGACCACATAAAGACTAATGTAACCAAGTTTGGTTCCATTTGGCTCAGTAGTTTCAGACAAGAAGATCTCTGAATGTATTTCCCGTATGGTCCTGTGTTAAACTATGTCCCGTGCTGGCGGCCATCTTGGATGAGATACAACCACAAAAATCACAAACTTAATAGGGGACCACTTAGGGACTATTGTGACCAAGTTTGGTTCCCATTAATTCAGCAGTTTCAGAGTGGAAGATCTTTAAATGCATTTCCCATAGGGTCCTATGTTAAACTACGTTCCCTGCTGGCGGCCATCTTGGATGAGATGCGAACCTGCTAGACATATGTAGAAATTGTAGTCCTTGAAAAGCTTAAAACTTTCGCAATTCAGACTTAACTTCTATCCCAAACAGTTTTTGAATTAAAAGTGAAAACCTATAAAAATCATGAAAATTCAAAGGAAAAGGGGCCATAACTCCTATGTGGAAAATCAGATTTTCTTCAAAATTGCAGGACACGTAGATCTTACTATGTTGACCCATTTTGTAATTTAAATTTACTTCTATCGTCTATCATTTTCAATATATAAGATTAAAAGTAACAAACAAACAAACAAACAAACAAATTACGGATAAGAGGCAATAACTCTTAGACGGGCTATTGGTTGATTAGTGTTATACCGTCAGACTTTTGATATCTGTAACGGTTTTCGAGTTATTTGCAAAAGTGGCAATTTATCCCCTATGTTTTATATTTAGTAACAGCGGCCATGTTGTTTGGTCTACGGACATAAAAATCACAAGCTTGAAAGTACATACCGTTATGATTATTCAGGATAAGTTTGGTAGGTATTGGCCCAGTAGTTTCAGAGGAGATTTTTGAATAAAAGTTAACGGACGACGGACGCCGAGTGATGGCAAAAAATACATATTACTGACTCTACAGCAATAATTGTTCCCCGACATGTGATAACAAAATACAGAAGTTACTGTGAATTTATAGTCTCTGCATATGCGCATTTCGACATTTTATGCCTCTTCACTTCAGATATAACCAAAATATTTGGTAATCCATAAATCGAAATACTTATAAAAGCTGAAAGAGAACAAGTCACCAAGATGATCCAAGAAAGAAAGCCAAAATTGACGAAGGATAGAGCTATGAGGAAGATACTTCTTAGTTTTTTAACAAAATTGTCCTAAATTCTGATTTTCCATGTTTTCAAATATAATCGGTTTTGGGGCAAGCACCGAGGTACTGGCTACTGGGTTGGTGAATACCCTCAGTGACTAACAGTCCATCAGCAGTGGCATCGGCCTAGTAGCAATGGATAACAAAATACCGAAGTACTATTATTTCAGTAAATGTTTTGCTGAACAACATTTTTGTTCGTTTGGACAACATTGTTTATCAACAAGTCATTGAAATTCCCATGAGTACAAATTTTGCACCTCTCATTCAAGATCTTTTTTCTGCTCTGAACTTGAACGGGACTTCATGAAAAAACAAAAACAAAAACAAAAAAAATCAAAATGGAATCACACAAAACAGTGATAAACTTATTCCTATTTTCAGTAGATAACAGCAGGTATGTTGACGATATTCTTATTATTGACAATCCCCACTTTTAGATTATATTGACACCATTTTCCCACAAGAAAAACTTCGCAAAGCTAAACACAACCTCATTCTGGATCTAACTATTATCACTGACTCTTGTAAAATTTCTGTTAAAAGGGATGAAATTGATTGCAGTATTACGACTTGCCCTTTTCGTAACGGCGACTTTCCTCTAATTCCATCATACGGGGTTGTATATATCTCATATACACAAGCGTTTGTTCTACTCTTGACAACTTTAATGAATACTATTACATCCAAACTTTTGCAAGAAGGTTACAGATTTCATAAATTGTCAAATACATTTAAAATGTTTTATAGAAGATATGAACATGTCCTTCAAAAATCAGGATGTACTTACAATTGTTGCGATAATTTTAAATCGATTTTCAGTGACGACAATCATGATAAATATTCCACCTGGACTTGTCAGGATATAATAAAAGAATTAAATGCTCTGCTTGATTGAATATTTTTGTTCGTTTCGGTGATACAGTCTATTAGAAAAATAGGTATTCCTATGGGTACCAGCTGTGCATTTTCTCATAGCATATTTATTTTTTATTGTTACGAATCACAATTCATGGCCAATTTGAAAAAGACCCTTCTAAACAGCATGAAGTTGATCTTTTTTACAATGCATATTAATATTTGGACGATATTTTTGGATTTGAATAATACTGAATTTTCTCATTTATAGACGAAATTTATCCTGCCGAACTCACTTTGAATAAATCCAATAGAAGCAACAATCAACTTCTTTTCTTGATCTTGATATATCAATAAATCAAGGAAAGTTAAACACTAAAGTTTATGATGAAAGGGATGACTTCTCTTTCCCTATAGTTAATTTTCCCCAGCTGGACGGTTATGTTCTGTAAACTCTTTCTTACGGGGTTTTTATTTCACAATTTGTTCGATATGTACGAGTATGTATTGATGCTTCAAAGCTCATTGTTGAAAGCCTCATGGTGACTTCCAGATGAAGAAAAACAATGAAAGCGTTGTTCTGTTCCTTTGCTTGTTGTACCATTTATTTGTAGAGACTTTATCTCATGTCACTGTTTATTTTTGACTTCAACGACAGAAAATTTCTCTGAAAAATGTTTGCCCCAAGGGATTAAATATCATAATTTGATAAAATTCTCTAAATTTTATTATAGATACATTGACTTATTAAGGAAATTTGGTTCTACGTGCATAGCTCTTATACAACAGGGCATTTCACATCCAAACTTCTATGGAAATATCATTTAAAAAGCGCAATTGTCCTTCCAAACTTGTAGATCCGTCGGTCAAACTTATTCATAAAGACGTCGCGCACGGTGTTGGTGCTTTATTATTTTAGGATATAAATACAGCACTGTTGTTAAAAATCTTTACTTCTAGTTTTTATTTGCAAAAATATTGATCAGCTGCCCATTGCTTTACACCGAAACTAAATTAATTATTTTTTCATATTGGCAGTATCTGGTATTGCACAATATCATCTTCTTCTTTCATAGTTGATGATGTTATTATACGAAATATATTTAGAAGTATTGCAATTGAAGTTTCATAAGGTTCGATATCATAGTCAACGGAAATAATGTCCTTAACTGCAAGCATTTGTCAGGACAGTATCTTTGTGAATTTCCTTCATGTTTTATGTACTTCATTGTAAAGGTATTCTTCCTGATAAGTTGGACATTTTTCTAGTTTGATTTCTACTGGAAGGAGTTTTGTGTATTTATTTTTTACCTTTCACCACACATAGAAGGGGGGGGGGTTGGATACAATAAAACGAGTTAAACCCCACCGCAATTTTTGCGCCTGTCCCAAATCATGAATATGTTGGCCATTGGATTGTCCTTGTATTCTCATAAAATTTGACTTTCTTGATATTCGGATTATTTGATGTGGTTTCATGTTCCTCACTGTGTTGAAGACTGTACGGCGACCCCTAGATGCCTCGTTTTGGGTCGTTTTAACCTGGAGATAGGATTTTGTCCCCTTGACATTTACTTCGTTTCCTTTCTTTTTCATTTCTGATGTCAAAATTTGGTGTCACACGCAAACAGCTTATAACTTAGGACATTTTTATCCTCGTTTTTACGGAAATGTTGTTTAAATGACAGCCACTGATAAAAGATACAGAAAAATAGGACGTAACATACAATCTTTACGTAATATGGGATATTGACTGGATATTCAGCATGTATCCCTTTTCATTGGCGTTGGGATCTTGTAACTTAAGGGTTTTTACATGCATACTGGCCTCACATTGATACTGCTGATATCTACTGAAATACATTTTGACTGTTTACTAAACCGTTCAGGAAGTTTTCATCCGTAGTGCGACAGTGTTTCTCCATTAAATTAGGCTCCTCGATACACTTTATGTCAATTTTATTGACAAATAAAATTTTGTCAAAATAAGTCTCTTCATCAGTCTTTTAGTTTTGTTAGTAAATGTAACAAACATTCCCAGAATATAATTTCACGAAAGAGGTCAGCTTTAAGTGTGTTGCGGTTGTTTAATTGACATTTATACATATCTCATCAATGATTTGCAATAAGTTCAAGTGTTGAAATTCAGCCCACAAAATGGACAAAAATTTGGAAACAAATAAATAATAGGTATAATTGAATCTATAGTTTTGACATTAAAAGCAAAACATATACATATGGATATATTAATCACGGGCATAAAAGCCCTAATAACCAGTAAAAAATAACTGTCACAGATATTTGAATTTTGTCCTGCTCTGTATACAGCATCCATCACACTGTCAGTGAGGACAGGAAAAAGTCAGAATCGATAATGTCAAATCAGGGAAGACGTATTGGTCTAGCTAAAAATGTATGATCTCTTTTGAGAAACTACTAAATTTCGGAGGACAGAAACCTGCGAGGTGACAGGCTTTACAGGATTACTTTTAAAAAACAAAAATCAGTGTGGCAAGTATTTAGAAAACATTTTGAAAAGTACATGTAAACAAAAATCGTCGAGAGATTATATATTTCTTGTGCTTTAAGTCATTTAGTATTTTTTGCATACGTAAATTAAATGTAAATTATTTTACTAACTTTGTCCAAAATGTGTCATAGTAATTATACATTTTTTTACTATTTCTGCCTCCAAAGTCACGTAAACGTTCATAAGACATGTTCATGCAAATGGCAGATATAATACCGAAAAAGTAGTATTTCTGCTAATTCAAGCTAGGCTGGAAGATCGGCCAGACCTAGGAAATCGAAGACACTTCATACTTAATTGAATATTACAGCAACGTACCATCCGTCCTGGCAGTGTAAATATAAATTGTTCCTGATCAGCGTTTATCGAAAACATGTTATTATTGACAATTTGTATAATTAAACAGACTATTAATTATTGCTGGATTGATTTTAGTCTATAAACAGATGTATGTAAACATAGGAACAAAAATTCAATCGTTTTGACAACTGAATTAACGTTTGAAAAATTGACTAGAGAATAAAAATCTAGTTTGGCTGTTCATTTACAAACACGACGCTCTTCAATAAAATCATGTAGAAAGAATGGATAATGATAAGTATATCGATCTTGGAAAGCTTAACAAGTGCTCTTTACATAGTCTTACGTTTGACGATTATTATCGGGTCTTCACTATAACTTTCATTTCATGTCTGATAGGTTCATATTTCAGTAATGTGAAATGTTACAACTTAGCAGATACAATTTAGTAAAAAGTGACAACAAAGTCACTTAATAATTAATTGCCGCCATATAATAGTTCAATATTTGTCAATGAAATCCCGAATTAGCACTTAATTGCCTGATGAAAATGTGTGCAGTAAATGGAAAGGAAATTCACCAAAGTGTTCTAACGACATAGATACTGCTTTAAAACCGTGTCTTTAATATCATGTGTATTGTTAAGTTTTGCTAACAAAGGAATACTAGCACGGCATTGTTTTGTGGTAATTTTCTCGTGTGGTAATAAATACTTTAGTACAGAAGATAGGTTGGAATACATTGTTAATTATATACAGAGGTGTATTAATATTTTATAGAAAACTAGTTCCAAAGGAAACTTAGCAGTTTGAAAGTACTCCCATGATAAACGTAGTACACCGGAACAATGAATTTCATTGATCATTCTTTTTTTTCCAAATCACTTTTATCCTGGATGTGAACAAGAACTGTCTCGGTCACTTATGTCTGATATAGGATCTTATGAACTATGGTGGGAGGTTTGTGTTTGATATACCAGTATGTTCGATTTAAAATATGCACAAATGTAACTGTGAAGCAGTCAAATGGAGGAGAAACTGCTGAAGCCTAAATGGATTAAATTTTTATTATACCAAGTAAATTAAACGCACTAATGGATTAGAAACTGAAAGATCATATACATCAAAAGGGAAATATACTTAAGTATGGCCGTCGTATCATTGATGAATCAGTCCAGATATCGGCGCCCTGTAAGTAGGCCAGACAGAATAAATGATCTTGAAGGAGATCTGTGGCAGTTTCATTCTTTGGATTCAAATAAAGGGGCCCCACGTGCAACATTGGATGAAGACGACGAGTCCGAAATACTTGTTTATTTGCAGTCGTGCTGTAGTGGACACAGAGGAGATGAACCACATCTTTGTAAACTTCAGACATGTGAGAGGATTACAATTAATGTTAGTGGTATGTATTATGAAATTTGGGCTTCCGTACTTAATAAACACCCAACTACCTTACTTGGTAGTCCTCGAAAACGTTTAAAATTCTTTGATAAAAGACGAAATGAATACTTTTTTGATCGCCACAGACCAACATTCGAATCTATTTTTAATTATTATCAATATGGCGGAAAGTTAAGAAGACCGGACCCTGTCCCAGACGACATCTTTTTGCGGGAACTAGACTTTTATGAAATTGAAAAAGAAGCAGTTGAAGAATACAAAACAGAAGAAGGATATACAACGGAAAAGACTGTTCTCCCAACTCGCACTTGGCAACGAAAATTATGGATGTTAATGGAATATCCTGAAACAAGTATTTCTGCATATGTGATAGCACTTATTTCTGTTTTTATAACTTTGTTATCAATTGTGTTGTTTTGTGTAGAAACACTACCAGGTCTTTCTGATGGCGAATGCAAAAACGGAAAACCGAATTATGCAGAGCCGTTTTTTATTCTAGAAACAATATGCACCATTTGGTTTTCATGGGAAGTTATTGTAAGACTAATGTCTTGCCCAAACAGGATAACGTATTTCAAAGACTTCAAAAATATTGTGGATATTGCTGCAATTGTTCCGTATTATGTGCAATTAGGCAATATGTTGTCTAGTGAGAATTGTACTAATGGTGAAACATCCGGAGCATCGCTGGCCTTTTTGAGAGTGTTTCGATTAATACGGATATTTAAATTAACCAAGCATTCTGCTGGCCTACAGGTATTGATTTTAACTTTCAAAGCAAGTATTAAAGGTCTTTGTTTATTCCTTGTGGCAATGTTTGTTTGTATATTATTATTTTCAAGTGCAATATTCTATGCAGAACATGGATTGGAGGACTCTCAAATTCACAGCATTCCGGATGGGTTTTGGTGGGCAGTAATTACGATGTGTACTGTTGGTTATGGAGACAAAGTTCCGGTCGGACCACTTGGAAAACTCATAGGCAGTATATGTGCTATCACCGGAGTATTGACGTTGGCCATACCAGTCCCGATTATCACGGAAAATTTCAATAAATTCTATGCACATAAAACTGGCAGGGGTCGTATTTAGTGTAGATACAACATAGTGTATGCGAGTTTTCACTTAAGTCAGTTGTTATTTCTGACCTTCGTTTATACGTTTAAGATAGTTTGTTTCAACTTTCTATTTTGTAATTTTATTATACAATGTTGACAATCACGAGTGAGTTTGGCATGTTGAGGTATAATTCAGCTTGTAAAAGTATGGTGAGCTAGATGAACCACTAAAACATTTTTCATATATCTTTGCAATTCTTTTTTAGACTTTGCTTAAAAAAACTTCCACATATTAATCAAAGATTAATCACTGTTTGACTGAAAGGGGCGAAAACGAACAAAAACACATTTCCATACATTTTTTCCTTTTTCATATGTCATGGACAATACGTTAACCTTAAGATTTTCAAAGCAGTGTTAAAAGATTTTCATCTTTAAAGGTAGACTTTGGCAGTAGACTTCTTTTCAATTGGTCGTAGCTACATTACTACCAAATACATACATATTTAACAACCTCAAATATATTCTGATTCTAAATTTCTTATTGTCTGTTCTAGAACAGGTAATTAGGGGAAAGAGATCAAGTTATTTCCCCTGTATTATGTTCAATATATATATATATTCCAAAATCTCTATCCATAAATCATTTACCATTTGGTGCGCAATATAATTCTCTGTACCACCAACGTCATCTGTAATTAAAAAACAAGATTGAATAATGGTAATATCTTTGCATATCCTATACGAAGTCAGGACCATTGCAGTAGAAAATTTTCTGCTTTGTCTTTGGCTCTGATAATTCCATGATTTTGTTATTATCGCTATTTACAAATTATTTGGTCATTTTAAAAAAAAATTTCATAGAATTTCATGTTCTGTTGAATAAGTTTGGTTGTACATAAAGCACACATAAAATATGCACCCAAAACTCTTGTTCATTACACAAAATGTACGTTTTTCACCACCACCTAGTGTACCAGGTTTAATCCACACTTTATATATATAAAAGCCATTCAATTATTCTTCGTTTATAAAAATAAAGTAGAGCAGAGATATTGATTTCAATTCAGAAGGCAAAAGGTGTCACATATAATTGTCCAAACAATAATTTTTTACCACATGTGTATTTATAAATATAACAGAAGTTGTCTTACAGATATTCCCAATATCTAGAAAGAGGAGAAGGACGTACACTATATAAGGCTAAATATGCTGTAAGCAGTTAATTTGTTTTTAAGTAGAGCTATAGACTGTTTCATTTTGAAATTGTCTTCTTTCGGCATTCATGGAGTATATGTATTGCTTTTCAGAACCATTTTGGCAACTTCAAACACGCAGCAAATATTGAACGTAGAGAGTATTAATTTGTTATGGCTAACCTATGTGTGTATTTATTTTTAACTGCTATGCATTTGCTTCATGTCCACTTTTGGTATCATCACACAAACAGTTCCAAAAAGTTTACATGAATGAGAAATATAGTATTACTTCTCTTGCTTACTGTGTGTATGGTTTGGCAATTGATTTATTTGGCGAGAGCTGGCATAAATTGTGTACTTTTTCTTCCCGGTAACCTCCGTATTAATCAGGGCTTTGAAAATTCCGTCTCATACAACATTAAAAAAGTTTTCAATTGATTCCTTCAATGATGTACATGTAAAAAATTGAAATTGTAGTCCCGACTGTAATTCCAGATTCTTTTTTTAGTGTTTACTGGCATGAACTTTTTTTTTCATTGTAAAAAAATTGCTGTGGACACTACCCCGATGGAAGTGGAGGATTCTAGAGCAACATCATCGGTTTAACCCACCATTTTGAATACCTGTATTGAGTAAGGCTCATTGTTTTCAGTTTTATGCCCCTAAATTGTTTATTCACCTTTAGAATTTCTGCTCCTCACATTATGTTCGGCAAATTGGTTATGACCATCGAGTAAATATTTTATGGACTTGCCTACCATATTTACCGTTAAAAAGCACGATATCTTTAATACCAGAAACTTCGTTTCGTCACCTAAATACAGAAAAAATATGAATGGCGAGTTTCAGTAACTTGTAGTATACAAAACAGCAATTTATTTTGAATTTTAAACAAGAATTTAATTAATAAGCAGTCAATAAAGTTCCTTAATATCTAATTACACGAACTTGATTGACAAACTATAGAAGAAAAGGAATTCTTGTGAGATTTCACATTTGCGTCATCCCTTTTCTGAAGAACTGAAAAATTCAATCTCTGAATTTAAATTAGACATTAATATGAAATTTAAGATTATGTTTGGCATAATTTCAAATATCGACCGACTTCATAAATTTATCATGACATACCCGAACTTTGTAGATGAATAATATTTTTAAAAATCAATACAAATTTATAGCTTTATTAACGTGGAATAGACAATTGATACATATACATCTTCTGGTAGTTATCGTACTACTGGGACTTCTCTCCGACGAAAATCGCTAAATTATTTGAAAGGAATTGTTCCGATAACTTATTTTATATTGAAAGGCAGTATTAGCTGATACGTTCTTATTCAGAGATGATTTTTGTGGAATTTGTGTATTGACAAGTATCGGAAATCAATCACTCCTTTCATTAATGTTTTAAACAATTGATTAAGGTGTCAAAACTCTGACGCACAGTATAAGAGCATAAAATGTCTTTTTCGCCTTTAATTATGAAATTTACAGGTTTGCACATATTCGTAGAGTTTTTAATCAAAAGAACATTATGGTTATTGTCTGTTCTATGTTCTGTTGAGGACTTTTATGAACGATTATGGTTTTACTATTGCTTCTTTTTACCTCAACTATTGAAACATTTTATTTTAATCAAACATTTATCCTGTTATATCAATTTTAATTTTGTTTTTTTTTTGTTCATTTTGGAAAGATCGAATTTACGTTACTTGTTATTCATAGAAACAACTACATGTATATGTATTTGAATATGTAATAACAGTATTTGTGTCGGTAATAAATATTTCGTTATTTTAATTATACTTTCATTGCATTTTTTTTTTTGCTTTGCTAAAATTTCTGTTCGATAATGCATTTACCAAGTTGTAAAGAACACGTATACATAAGTAGACCTGGGACATGAGAGTTATTTTTTTCTGCATTGTGGTGACTGGAGTAAATTGAAACATGCATTTTTGGCAAAAAGGGAATCATGTTATATACAATCTTCAGCAAATCATTCACATTTTCTGCAATTTGACAACCTGTTTTCAACTTTGACTAACAAATATGAACGTAATGCAAAATTGTTTCAATGGGCATGTTCAACATGGCAGATGTCTTATCTTACTGAACCCCTCACACATGGTCTTAATGGGATCTGTGTTGTTCATCTGTATGTGTCTTCCCATTTGATTTTTCTTTGGAATTCTTTAATGATGTCTTAGTTCTTCGTTTTCTCTCTTTTGGACTGACGGTTCTCACTTCATTTAAAGTATTTTTTGGAGATACTTGGTTAATTTTTCGCTCACTCTATAAACGGAATTGTTTTGAAGGTATATTACATTCATATCATTTTTGAATTTGTAATTAAGGATAAAGTAAGGTGGGATTTTTTAGGCATTTTTAATAATTGTTCGCGATTCTCAGGTTTTATCCATTTCATTGGTAATATACGTTGCCAATTAATACAAAATTTTCATGTCAAGGCTTCAGTACCTCATGTAAAATAAGTAAACAAAATTTCATTATTTCATTGATGAATACACAAAAAACCCATAAAAAAACAGGATTTTGCAATGTGAAAGTAAAGGTAAAAGTCGGAAACTTTTCCCGCAATTTAAAAAAACAAATATCTAAAAAAAGACACACGACTTTTCAGTATTTTTATCTAAATTTGTTTTCAAACCAGTGCTATTTCTATTTTGATACGTTCTTTTTCGTGAATTTTCTTAATTTCACGTTACTACTTCCTTACATACATTTATTTAAATTCAAATTTTACTCCATATTCTTTCGTGAAATAGTTGCTACCTTTTTTTCTAATCTGGTGATTCTATGACTCATTCCAAATCCACACCATTTATAGAATATATTTATAATAGGATGTGTTCCTGTAGGTAAATCTAATCATATATATTTTTTTGTATATGATGCAACGAAAGTAAATTGTGTCATATTATAAAATGCATTCTTCTCTATCCACATTGTTTTTCTCTCATTCCTAGAGCTATCTTCTGGAATAAGTGTAACATAAAAACATTAAGAGTTAATTTAATTAACTAGTCAATCGGGACCCAATCTAACAAATTATTCTCAAGTCTTAAAAGTAATAAACAGTTTGATTTTCCCAAAAAATTGCTTTAAGATGTTAAGACTTGTTTTGCCGTTATGTGAAGTAAGTCAGTCTCATTTAAATGTATCGATAAAGGACGCTAGAGATATGCTGGAAGTTATTGACTGGGTCCTCAAACAACAGCTGTTTTGCTTGACCCGAGGACTGAACTGTTGCACGAAGCCTAAGTCTGAGTGCAACAGTTTAGTCAGAGGGTCAAACAAATCAGCTGTTGTTTGGGGACCCAGTCTATAACTGTTTTGTTATACCTTTTCATGTTCAATGAATACGCTCCATTTCATCTGAATACAATTCACGTCGCCAATTTGGTTATGCAGACGACGGGAGATCATGAGATATGGGCGTGATATTTTTTAACCAATCAAAACAAGGCAGGTGGTCAACAGATCGACTGAAAACTGTTGACTGGTCAACAAATTGTTTTTTGGTTTGAGAAATAAAACAAATTGTCGATATTTTTCCCCAATGCATTTATATAAGGAAAATATTATAAGGTATAACAATAAATATTGTTGACAGGATCGTTATGATTGTGGCGTTTACAATATGGTCTGTAAGTCTCGTAATGTGACACCGAGAAATCACAAAAAAATGAAATTCACAAACGTTTCCCGTTTAAACATGACATTCTCGAATTATGACGTTCAATTTTGTGATTGAAACGTCATGCACTTTCGTACAAAATGAAACTTTCGAGTACAAATTATATACCCGGAAGTTGCAAAATTGAATGAGACTTACAGACCTTATGAGGAAATGCCTTCATACTCAAATATAACATGTAATCACAAAGACAACGAATGTAAGTCGTATCAATATAACTCAATAACAATATCCTCAGGAAGGCTACTTATAATTCTGAATCTTCAGTCAAATACAAATACGGGAATTACAGCTCATTTAAAATTGTCTAAAGTACCCATTGTCATAACTATGTCAAATGAAAATGCTAATTTTAGTAGTACAGCATGAAGAAAGACACAATTTTGTATTTTGATAACACTGTAACTCATGACACTGTATATTAACGACACATAATTAAAATTTCAGTAACCCTTTTAGATCTTTCATTATTATTAATTTTCATAGTTTTGCTGTTATATGTTATTGAACTTTTATATTTGAATTTTAGTATTACACGGTCATTTAATTACATGTATATTTGTAGATTTGTGGTTTTTTATGAATAGAGATTTGCATGATATTTGCATGAAAAAACCAAGGTGATAGTTTTGTGGCCTTTTTCAATTTATGACTACGATTTTTACTTATATACTGTTAGATCAAATTTGTATTACTTATCACTTAAAATATGATACATGCACATAAATAAAGTGACCTTCGAGTAAATAGTTTAATTTTGTATACGCAGATGAGTTTTGCCAGCAGTTCATTTGATATCATTTTCATCTATAAATGATCCAATATGACTAGAAAAGCCAAAACAACTTTCATGTCTTACAATAACTATTTTCTGGTGACTTTTAGTTTTGTTTGTAATGTGCCATTGCACCCCAGAGCTACGGTCGTTTAAAATACAAAAATACACAAGTTGCATAAAAACCAGTAAAAGACAGTATTGCATAAATTGGCACCTTTTACGTTGGTATGTATATGTTACAGTAAATGTGTGATTAGTTCTTTCATGCAATTACTGAATATTAAGGTCGATTTTTTCAGTGGTGGCAGAATATAATTTTTTGTTGAATCTGACCGAAATTAAAAATCTCTTCACAGGGCATTTCATATATCATTCCAATACAGGTGAATTAATTTCAATTGTTAGGTTTGAAAAAATGAACATATCCGTAGATGACCTCTAAAACTTCATTCCAGTAGACCTCTAACATCTTTCCAGTTAAATTTTGTCCAACATGCTTAAGGGGGGCTCACTCCTGATGTTGTGTTCTTCAAACCTATTCAAATTAATTAAGTATGGTAGACTTAATGAATAACAAAATACCGAAATTAATGTGAATTTATCTCCATATGCGCATTTCGACAACTTATGTCTCTTCAGTGCAGATAAAATCAAAACATTTGGGAATACATAAACCGAAATATGTGTAAAATCTGATAGAGAACAATTACCAATTGGACCATAAAAAGAAAGCCCAAATCAGCTAAGGCCAGAGATATGTGGGAGGGAGATACTCCTTAGGTTTACAAAAATTTCTTAAATTTCGATATTGCAAGTTTTTAAAGGAGTCGTTTTTGGGGCCAGCACCGAAGTATTTGCTACTGGGCTGGTGAAATGGTAAAAAGAAATATATAGGTCCGTATGCTTTTAGTGGAGATAAAAAACATTAAGAATTTGGCGGGAAATGGATTTCTCTCGATTTTCCCTCAATTTAACATTAGGACTATTTTTGCCTAAAACCTAGGAAATTAAATCAAGAATTTTATGAAAAACTTGTCAGTCTGAATTTGAGCAATAGAAAACATTCATTTAATAAAAAGTTGGGATCCATGTGCAAAATTCTTTAAGCTATGAAACTGGATTATACCAGAGGAGACCCAAAATCTGACACAAATAAAAAAATGATGAGTGCCACCTTAAGTATTTTCAAAGTAGATGATCAAAATATACTTTCCCATAGGTTCCAATGTTTGACTATGTTATTCTATGATAACCATGTTTTTGTCGGGTCAGAAGAAAATGGACAGCTTTTATAGAGGACCTTTCATACATCATTCCAATATTGTTTAATTCAATCTGATTCAATAGTTTTAGAAAAGATATGAAAATGATCCAGTTCAGCGATGGCGTTTATTTGAGAAGGAATTAATTTAGCAATTTTAATGTAGGACCTTCAAAACATCAATCCTGGAATTTTTTGTTAAATTTCTTCATAGTTTCAGAGGAGATGATAAAGATATCATTTTCCCAAAGAGTGCAGTGTTAAACTATGTTTTGTGCTGGTGGCCATGTTTTAGTCGGATCTGACCGAAAAGGACAATCTTTGTAAAAAAAACTTCCAGTAGAGGTTGACTAAATTTGCTTTAATGCTTCCATGGCAGATAATGAAAATGTTTCCCATAAGATCCAATGTTTAACTTTGTCGCTATAGATTCGGGACGATCTGAGCAATTTTTGTAAAGGACTTTCCAATACACTTTAGTTAAATTTTCTTCAATAGTTCCATAGCAGGTGAAGAAAATGGTATTTTCCATAGGGTCAAATGTTAATATATATGTTCCGCGCGGGTGGACAAGTTTTTATCGAATCAGGACAAAATCTGTAATTGTCGTAAACAACCCGCAAAACATTAGTTAGACTTCACTTCTTCCTGGCTACAATTTTACGTTGGACATATCATTTCTCAAATGACGGCATACATGAGAGTTCATGTTTTTACTCATGGTAGATTGTTAGATTTAAATATCGGAAAACTACGATTCCCTTTAGTTTACTGAAATTTAATGCAAAATGGTTAACATGATTCTTGGTCTATGGATGGGCAGAATGTGTGCTCAGTCTCCTATTTCGATATTTTTGGTAATGAGTACTTCTTTTTTGACTACTTTTTTGGATTATGGCTTTCCATATTATTTGATTCTATTGCTGCTGATGAGGGGTTACTCCTTAAAACACGTGTACAGCATAACGAAATTAACTGTTTTTTTCTGCAATTTCGGTATTTTTTGCATTTCTTACAATTAAAATTGCAAAAGAACAGGAAACACCTGCAATAACTAAATACTAAACTAGAAGTCATTATTCACCTTGACCACCACGACAAAAACACGCATAATAACAACGATGTATATTCAACATAACGATATGAATAACAGCATACCGAAGTTACTGTTAATTAAATTTCTGCATATGGCTATTTCGACAACTTATGTCTCTTCAAAAAATTTTTATGCTTGTAAACCGGCTTAACCCTACCACTGACAAGTTCGGTTATCCCGAGTTCCTATCGTTATTTACGTTTGTCTCTTTTCTTTCACATGTGTTTTTCTAGCGACGTGTTATTGTAGTTTTCGACCTCTGTAGGTATTTACTGTAGTTATCCTTTATTTGTAATTGTCAATTCTAAGTACAGAGACATACAAAAAGTTATCAGTTGCCGAGTTTTTTTTTACTATATATGTTACATTTAAACAACATATTTGTTAAAACAATTATTGTGAAGATATTTGTTATCCGTCCTTAAAATACATTTTGCTGTTAATAAGAAATTTCATTTATTTATAATCTGTAATTCTGACTTCATTTTGCAAGTTGTAGTTTATATGTGTTGTGTAATGGTTCATAGATTATAAAGATTTTAATAATCTAAACAAAATGTTACATTTTAATTGTAGCATGTTCTTATATGCGCAAGTAAAGTGGCCTAAGTTTACTTTAGGGGACCTTGTCCTAGTTAGCTAACCATATCCCTAACCTAAACACTAACCACAGGACACTTACTCCAGCCCTATTCCTAACTTTAACCCCAACCCATAACCTTAGCCATAACCAAAGCTTACTGTAATAAATGTAAATGCAAAAAATCACCACCCTAAAGTAGAGGGTCACTTAAAGTAAATGAAGGCCAGTAAAGTTATGACGTCTTATTTAAAATTGTATTAAATGAGAAGAAAATTATATCCAAATGATTAATTTCTCTATTAAATGGCACAGATTTTATTGAAATCATCTATGAAATGGCTTCATAATAAGTTTTTGGATAAAACAAATTGAATTTGGTTTTTGATTAAAAGAATATTGTGAAAACTCGTCACCAAATACTTTCTACGTCTCTGAACGAGGATACTTGGAGCCAATTAAATCAGAAACAATTATTGTGCTATATTTCATTACGTCTTTTTTTTCTATTTTTCAATGCTGATACTTGAAAATGGTTTGATCAGAGTATAATTCGTGTATTTTATGGAACATTATCTCGTAGACTATCACAAGGAGTCTTGTGATCTTGTAAAATGGTCTCCTTATAAAGTAAGCTGTGCTAAAAGCTTCAATGACAAATATTAAAGAATGAAGTGTTGTTACATCAATTTCACACGCCAAAAAGCAAAGAAAATCATTGTAACAGTAACTTCGGTATTTTATTATTTGTGTACTCGATTGGCTAAAAAAGTGAAGGGCCCATAGAGACTTTACATATAAGTACTTATATAGTGTGTGTTAACGATTATAAGCATATCTGTTCTGCAGAGACATTAGTTGTCGAAATGGCCATATGTAGAAACTAAATTTGGACGGCCCAGTTCTCACTTACTTTACAGAAACTAAATTTGGACGGGTCAGTTCTCACTTACTTTACAGAAACTTATGTATTTGTAATATATTTTTTCAGTGAATCTAGACTATTAACAAAACGAAATTTTAAAAAGATTTTTTTTAAAAAATGTTCAAAATTGTAAACAGACATAATCCCCCAAAAATGCGTCTTTTCAAGACCCTAACGACTGATATTTGAGATTTCAGCTTTTCAAAGGGACGATTTATTGATAACTAGTTTGTTTTCAATCAACCGAAAAATAAAGCTATGAAGATTTACTCGAAACTTTATACAAGTGTTTTGCATGAGCAAATATTTTGAATGATATTCTTTTATTAATTCTTCTTTATATAGTCCAAGAAAATATGGACACTTTGATTTCAGATTTTAAGTGCTAATGCGACAGTTAATTGATTTTAATCTAATCTTACACATTTGGTTTTTTAATTGCTTCTATAGTTTAATTGTTTGTATCACGGAAATTATCCCGACAAATTAATCATTTGAAAGGAATCTCTTTTTTATGGAAACTTTTTATGGTATGATGTTTTTTATATGCTGTTGTCATAATTTAGTGAAGGTCTTTGTTCTCGGAATGTCCGTAACTAGCTAATAGAATGGACCCTCTTTCAGTTGTATACAATAAAACCGACAATTTACAATTTGGTTATATATTAGTGGAGAATCAGCGGCGGCACGATCTCGAGTACAAAGCTGTAGCTAGTTCCCAAAACTGAAATCGACACCTTTCAAAAAATATGACGATATGATTTTGGAATTACCAACTGTTCAGATATTGACCACTATTGCGCTGATTCCAAGTATGGAATGTCTTTCACAGATTTCATAAATGTAATGCTATAAAGACCTTGTGCTGTAAATGCAGGATTTATGGACATTTTGCCTGTATGTGCCAATTCTAAAAGTAAACTTAATGTAGCAAAAAAAAATAAGTAAATAAAATAAAATAAAGTAAATAAAAAAAAAAAATAATAATAAATAAATAAATAAACTAAAAAAAGTAAACAAAATAAAATACAAAAAGGAAATCAAACTAAAAAAAATCACAGAGACAATGATAGGATGAAGAAAATTCTTCGAAAGCAAACAGATGTGTATTTTACCTTTTAATGGACAAGAAGAC
>MJUU01057353.1:37314-48566 GCA_002080025.1 Modiolus philippinarum | reverse complement strand
AATAATAATAAATAAATAAATAAACTAAAAAAAGTAAACAAAATAAAATACAAAAAGGAAATCAAACTAAAAAAAAATCACAGAGACAATGATAGGATGAAGAAAATTCTTCGAAAGCAAACAGATGTGTATTTTACCTTTTAATGGACAAGAAGACCATCATGCCACCGTCGTGTCAGCGCGAGTCCAAACAACTGAAAATGCAAACTTTAGATAATTGTAACGCAATTTTAACGAAAGAAATAACTTAATTAAAGAGTGAAAATTCCAGATTATAATGTATTATGAAGGACTTTAGATGACTAAAATTCGAAACGAATCAGATTTCTTTCGAAGGTCAAGACTTGATCAGTATATAACTTTCATCATAAATAAACAACATGAGACCAGTGGAAGTAATAAGCATTATGAAAGAGTAGTAAAAACAAGTTCGTCTTCTACATGCTGATTTTCAGAACACAAAACTAAAAAGTGCTTCAAAGAAAATGGATACATGTTGTACAAATCGATCAAATTACAGGAACTCTCACAGTTGGGCACCGGGCAACGGCCACTGCCGGGTTCGACTGGAGAAACGAGATGTACTTGGACAAGACGTTATCCTAGGGAATGAAGCTAAAACTTCGGGACAGTGTTAGGGGGGTATGGGAGTATGCAGGAAGATATGGTTGCATGGATTTTAGATTTTAAGTGTTATGTGACAATTATCGATTTAACATTTCTCTTTTCTTTCATGTTTTGTTTTTAATTGATTTTGTTGTTAAAGTGTTTGTAGTAAGTAAAGAACCGAACCGTCAGTCAAAAGAACGAACAATCCATGGACAATGGCAACATCAGAAACACTAAGAAACATGGACACCACTTGCGTACGGGACAAAAAAGAAAAATGAAGACACACATACAGATGAACAACACGGACTCAATGAAAATCATTGGTGAGATCAGGTGTACCGGTAGAGTATGCACTTTCTGCTTCTTATAAGACATCCACCGTGTTGAACATGTCAACTATGGTAGTAAAGACAAACCCGATAGAAGAAAAAACAAACTTTACTTGTACAGGGAAAGATCTGTTGTTATCTGGGAAAATGTTATCCATAGCGATCCACAAGATCGTGATGTCGACCGTAAAACTTCTGTAGTGATGACTATAAGCTTTTGGTAACGTACCCTTGCTTAAGTGGTCTATTTGTAAGCAACTTAGCTCTATCATGGAAGTCACTGTAACGACCACAAGCCCTTGAGAAGCGAATGAGTTGTGAGATGTAAACTCCATATGCTGGTGCTTTTGGAATGTTGCAACAAAGAAAAGGGAATTTGACTATTTGAAAATTGAAATCATCGCGTTTGTCATACAGCCTAGTTTGTTATGTACCTCTGTTGTCATTTCAAGATGAAGGTCAAGGAACGAGGCCGATGTGGAAGCATCTATAGTATCCTTAATTTCAAGCTCTTTTGGATGAATCAGATGAAAAAAATCAACAAAGCTAGGGTTGTTGAGCGATAAAATATCATCTGTATAACGGAAAATGAAATTAAAGGACTGGGCCAGTTTTTGTCTTTATTTTGAAGAAGCCCTTCAATGAATTCAACCTAATAAGAGTGAGAAATAGATCGGATAAAAGAGGTGCACAGAATTCCGATGGTCTGTTGAAAAACAAGTCCTCTAAACTGGACAAATATATTGTCGATCAGAAATTATATTGACACGTTATCCTGATGATACCTCGGTTTTTATAGGGGTTCACACTGCAAGTGCTTTAGTTTTATGGCGTTCTTGTTCTTTTTTGTTTATTTGTTTTGTCTTTGTCATACTGTCTCAATTCGTGTTGCTGTGAATTGCCGTGATGTTGGATTTATGATTTTAGAATTTCCCCTCTCCTTTTCTTGCTTCGGTATTCGTTTGCCGATGTATTGACACAAAATATCTTTTCTATGGAAACTATCAACTGTCTGATTTTTATCTGTTGTTGTTATAATTCATAGGTTACTCAGTTTAAGTCTTGGCTCTGGTACTATACGGACCTAGCTAATAAAAGACATATTTGTATATTCCGTCTTTGAGTTCATGTATATACAACATAACGGATCATATACATATAACAACTCAGTAAAACTTCAATTAATTAGACTAGAACAATTCGTTACTATTTACTCGATAAGTGTATGTAAAAAAATCATATTTGGCTGCGTAGGCAATGACAAATCAATATCCGCATAGTCAATTGACGGAAGAACACAGGAACTTCTAGCAAGATGGACAATATAGTTACACACACAAACGCAAAAGGACACGAGACTGTAGTTTGCATGCGATTGCATGGGTTCGAAGGGTCTGAATATGCACTCATGTGAACGTATTCACTTGTCGGACGAGAGCTGTTTTTGAATCAATTTGATTCCCGAAACAGAGTTTGCAGAAACTTCCTTAGGATATGAGGAGACATGTTCAAGTTTTGGGCCGGAATCTTGGAGGATAAACGCGTTTATGTTTCGTTATAATGAATAGTAATCCGAAATGATTTCTCCATTTCTCAAAATAATCCGTATTATTCTAACGCTTTACCCTTGACGTTTTGTCATATATTTTTGAATCGCATTTCACCAAACTTCCGTTTGAATTATTTGGCAAAGGACCTTTTCAGAAATGCAACAGCATTATGGGATTGTCATTGCTCTGAACGTTCTTGATTGGTCAAAAATATTTTACAAAGATGCTATGCTTGCGCAACTTCATATTCGATGACTGAATTGAATTTCTGAATCGGTCCATTATATTCCTAAATTAACTTATGAAGGTTTGACTTAATAAGCTAAAATTTACAGCAATATACTCAGACTTCTTATTCTCGATATAATATTGGATTGAAAAGCGAACCACAGTTTCGGGGGTAGACCTGGGGTAGGAGGAGATAACTCAATTACGAAAACAAATAGAGTCATAACAATAGGTACGATTAAAATTTTAAAATTTTCCACACAGCAAATAAATATTCAATTTTTCATGAAAACAAATACCCCACATCAAGTTATTTATAATGAGTGCATTTTAATCTACATTTTTGCAATGCCGTCCAAAGAAAATGAAAATATGTAAAAGTCGGATTTCTTCAAAATGAGGTAATTTATAGCATAGATTCAGCAATTTTGTTAATTTTTACCCACTTTTTTTCTAAATTAAGAGAATATTGGACGGTAGGATTTTCTAAAATTTTAATATATCTTACATATACTAGTTTTCTTTCTATTCTCAGTTTCTGGTGAAAATTAAACGACAGAATTTTTTACAAGAAGTGTTTGATAGTGATCAAAATAGAATAAAAGTTTCAGCTCATACTGTTCAGAACACTCCTGTATTTCAGTTCAAACTAGTCATGCTCACCTTCACACATGTCTAACCTGCAGAATTTTGCATTTGAAATAGTTCTAAATCAAATACAAATTTAATTAGAGCCAATTTTATACACCACAATTAAGTCCTGAACGGACCAAATAATATGAGGAAACAGGGTATCTTTGATGACCACTAGACATAAAAGGGGACGGTAAATTGTTGAAAATTGGTTAAAGTCGACATGAACATGTATTGTTTTAATACTGAAAATATTAAAATAAATTAAACGAGTGGAAAATTTTAGGCGTCCCCAAGTCTACCCCCTTAAATGATAGTGGTCCTTAACTAATGGCCGAATGTATATTATCCTGGGCAACAGAACATAATCTCAGTGGCAAAAAAGCCTATTTGGTGGGCAATAAACCTTTAGAATATAAAAAAGTCTTAATCTAGTTTCAATAAAACAAAAAATAACAAAACTAGACTTAGTTTCTTCGGAATGAAAAGATAACTTTAGTACACTAATGTTATATAACATAAAAAGTAGGCTTATTATAGTTTGGCATTAGATAATTTAAACATTTTCTAAATTGAATTGTAATTTTAATCTAACTTTACTTTTCTTTCTTATTGATTAAATTGTAATTTTTAGGAAAACACTTGAGTATCATAAAACTTATTCTTGTCAACCATAAATTAGCTATAACTTATTGTTTGCAAATCAATTGATTTGCAACATGATTCGAAACAGATAACTCGGTCAACTTAAATAAAACAGATGTGTGTCCTTTTTTATAGTCATTGCTGACATTGTAAAATAACGTTGTCAAATTTAGCAAATTTTAACCGTTTCAGTGATTCAGAGATTACAAGCAAGTGATAACAGTTAACACATACAATGTCCGAAAGCTACAATCACAGGCCACAATTCACAAGCGACCTGCACTAGAAAAACAAACATGAAGACGAGAAACAAACGTAAATATAACGATAAGAACTCGTAATAGCCGGACTTGGTACAGGCACTAGCAAAAGACAGCGGTAGGGTTTAGCAAACCTCTCCAAAAGTATATTTTGATTGGCAAATTAAATTAAAAAATCTTTGAATATGATCCCGATAGCTTTAATCAAAAGAATATCTTATCATTTAAAAAACACAATTAAATAATGAGCCCCCTGAAAACCGATTCAGGTAGAAGACTTCATTCGATATTACATGTAAATAGCGTATAAAGGAATGCATATTAATGTAATCATTGCAATGCAAGTCTTAAAAATGTGATTTATTGCCTGCCTAAGTTTCCAAAACGCATTGCAAAATTTTTGTTTTTGGTTTCTATCACGCAAAATAAGAACCTACACATGTACTAGTATCAGAATTAATTTCCTCTTAAAAATGGCTTCCAATTTGTGAGATGATTTATCTCACTGCGATGCTGTTTCAATATCTAATTTTAAATTTTCTATGAAACGTAAAATGAAACGTAAATTGGCCAAGAAATGGAAAAAAGCAAACCAAAATAAACCAAATAATGACATTTCTGTTCATGAAACAGAAGATAAACTCCAGAGCAGAAAATAAGATTTCTTTATTTTAAGTTCAGATATGGATTTCCTTCAAAATTGTAACAAACTTTTTTTTTAATTTGTCACTTTTCATTTATTGTATTATTTTTTTGTTTATATGAAAAAGAAAGGAAATGGGGTAAATGTGAAGGAGACAACATCCAATATCAAGGTTAAAACGACCCAAAAGCAAAGCATCTAGGGGTCACCGTACGGTCTTCAATACAGTGAGGAACCTCACACCATATAGCAAGCCCTAAATGGCCCCAAAAATGTAAAAAAGTGAATACAATAATCCCTAAATCTCAATTCATGCGGCTCAGACGTATTTTCAGTGATGACAAGGACTTTAAATCACAGTGTGCCCTGATATTTTACGAAAGGATATAGAGTAAATGAACATGAGACCATAACACATATGTTAATTCCAACTGCATCAATTTTAATAAGTTGTATGGCCATTTCGGAAATTAATTCCTCATCAGCAGCACTAGATCCCAAACAAAGGAAATCCATAATTTCTAAAAATGTTTAAAATGCATAAAACCAATGTCTGAATTCTTCATTAGGAGAGGATATCCAATGGAAGTGATTTCCAGGGCTGTTGACTCTGTTACTACAATTTCTCGCAGAAAGGCAATGACAAACGACAACAGCGACAACAGTTAGAACAACAAATTATATTCACTCTGGATACCCAAAACCCCAAAGGTATAAATATAAAAACTAGTGTTTAATGTACTATCCTTGGACTGGTATCTCCAATTTTATTTATTTTTACATTATATTTGTTATTTCAATACTTTTTTGATATATATTTTCTTTTGATTAATTTTTGTTTCATGTTGAGGGCTAAATTTCCTTCTCTTACCCATTTTGATTTCTTCAACTATTGGTCTCCTAACAATTAACGTCAAATTTATTTTACCTATAAACAATTACTCTATACTATAAACATTAAATTTATTTTACCTGTATTCCACTTGTGACGTAGCATTTCACTTCTCAGCCATTTTGTTTTTCTTCCACGACCCCTTGAAGACATCAATGTCGATGATCTTGACCAATCCTACCTCTGTCTGCTTGTTTTTTAATCTTTTTTACGTTTTGATATGTGTATATATTTTTTGTTTTACCTTTTATTGCAGTTCGACAAGAATTTTAACTCGTTTGTTTACAAAAAGTGAATAAATCAATGGAAACAAACCACATCCAATAACCCAAATATCAAGAAACTAAAATTTTATAAGAAGACAAGGAAAGGCCAATGACCAACATATTCCCGACTTGGGACAGGCGCAAAATTGCGGTGGGGTTAAAAATAAATACACAAAAAGACTCACAGTAAAATGCAAACTAGAAAAAAGTCCAACTTATCAAGACGAATACCCTTTCAATGAAGTACATAAAACATGAAAACAATAAACACAGGTATTGTCCGGACAAATGCTCGCAGTTACTGACAGCTAGCTAAGGACATAATTTCCGTTGACTATTATATCAAGCCTTCTTAATAAGTCAATGTATCTATAATAAAATTTAAACAATGTTTCTATCAATTTATGAAATCTAAACCCTTGATGCAGAAGTTTTTCAGTGAAACAAAGATTTCGGTCGTTGAAGTCAGAAACATCACCACATACTCGTGCATATCGAACAAGTTGTGAAATGTAGACCCCATAACAAGGGGCTAACGGAACATCGCCGTCGAGATGGGGGAAATTGACTATAGGGAAGGAGAAATCATCCCTTTTATCACAAACCTTAGTGATATATAATTTTTGATAACAAACATAATGGTGTGTTTTGAATTTTCATTTTGTAAGTTATTCTATGGAATGATGTATGTATTATTTCATTACCGATAGGCTTTTCAGATTACATGTAGTTTTTTCAGATTACAGTTACTAATTGATATTTTACGAAAGGATATGGAGTAAATGAACATGAGACCATAACACATATGTTTAGTGCAACTGCAATAATTTTAATGAGCTGTATGGCCATTTCGGAAATAAATTCCTCATCAGCAGCACTAGAATCCGAACAAAGGAAATCCATAATTTCAAAACACGTTGAAAATGCATAAAACCAAACGAAATCCGAATGATCAGTAATATCAAATATAGCTAAGCAAAAACTACGATGGAGGGAGTTAATCCTTAGGTTTTAGAATTTATATAAAATCAGATAACAGTTGAACAAAGTGTACACAGGAGATATTATCTCATGTACAAGTACACCATATCTAAGAAAAATAAAGAGCATACATATGTCACAAAGTATCCTGTATATATTGAGAATAATACAAATAGGACTTGTGCTTCAAGAGATTCTTACTTTGCCGAAACACCTGATCTAACTTATGGTTAATTCCATTCGTTCCTCTTTATCTAGGAGTATTTTTTGTGATTTAATTGTTTGGTTTAAATAATAATAATACTTCAGTGAAGTGCCACTTACATGTAAATGAGAACCGTGTCTTCAGTCTGAAAAACAATAATCCAAAAACCACAAAGATGGAAGAAATCACATTAAGTTCGGCAAAGAATAGAAAAAAGGAAATACATTTAAACAAATAGGACCGAAATTAAAAAAAACTTGTGTGATTAAACAACAAACAGGTCAATTTCTGTGAAGAAAGATTTTTAATAAAGTTGTTCAGAACTGGCATTGTTCGAGAACTAATCAACTTTTTGCAGACACTTAATTAAACAAATGAAAAAACAATATTTAATAACACAGATGAAACAAACTGCTGCACTTTCAAAAGCAAATTATATCACAAAACGGTGCAAACAGTATAACAAAACCTTTGAATCGTTGATTAAAGTGAAAAGTTCTTTCATCACCAATTTCACATCAATTACCTTGAATATCGTGGAATATGTAAAATTGTATCAATTGTATAAAAAAGAATTAAAAATGAACAATGAAAATACAAAGAAAATATTCTAGAAATACCATTCAATGTTTTTGTCTTCATTATGCATAAATATTGATAGCTCCTCAGTAGTGTACTGTGAAAGAGATTCTTCACAGAGCTTCTTGTATCTGCTAACAGTATTTGTCTTTCTAGATAAACGAATTCCGAAGCAAAAAATGAGGAAAAGGGAAATTCTAAAATCAAAAATGTAAATACACGACAATTCATATGCAACAAAAACTGAGACAGCATGATGAAGATTAAATATGTAACAAGTTGCTTTTTTAGAAAAAAAAGCAATGGCTGAACCTAAGAACAGCTTTACTGAAATATATAAAAAATATCAAAATTCCCGTTATATAACGGCTTTAAGACCTTTAATTGCACTTTCGTATAAAATCAGTACTTACTGAAAAGGAAAGAAACTGAAGTCCGGGCACTAAGCGATATCTCCCATCATTCAACTGTTTCTGTTAACTGTTGCATCCAGCAAAAACAGAATTCCGGGCAGTTCGTATAGAAACTAAGCGATATCTCCCATAAAAAACTCAACTTATCATCCTAGTGAAATAATTTCATAAGATCATAATTCTAAATCCTATTTGTTGACGATAAATTATTGTTTATCTAATAATTTTCATTTTCATTTTGACTATTGCACACAATTATGTGTTTATAAGTGACTAGAGGCTCACTTGAGCCTGTATCGCTCACCCGGTGACTGGTTTTATGCATTGTCACCAAGAGACCATCCATTATAATCCATACTTATACATCAGTTCATCAGATGTTACAATTTCTGCGATGATATTCAATCATTGTTGCCATCTTGGATGAGGCACATGCATTGAAGGAAACCATTCAAGGACTATTGTGACCAAGATTGATTGCCATTGGCTCAGTTGTTTCAGAGAAGAAGACCTTTGAATGCATTTCACATAGGGTCCTTATGTTAAACTATGTTCCTCGCTAGCGGTCATCTTGAATGACGTACGAACATAAAATCACAAACTTTGAAGGGGATCACCAATGGACTAATGCCAAGTTCCGTTCCAATTGGCCCAGTAGTTTTAGAGGAAAAGATCTTTGAATGCCTTTCCAATACGGTTCCTATGTTTAACTATGTTCCCCTCTGGCGGCCATCTTGAATGAGATGCGACCTGCTGTACATGTGTAGAAATTGTAGCCCTTAATAAGCTGGACACTTTTGCAATTCACACTTAATCTGTATCTCAATTAAAATAAAGTAAAAACGTATAAAAATCATAAAAAATCACAGAAAAAAGCGGCTATTACTCCTATATGGGTCGTTACATTTTGTTCAAAATTGAAGGACATGTAGATCTTATTATACTCACCATTTTTGTAATTAAAACTTGTAATTAAATATGGGTCGTAACATTTTGTTAAAAATTGAAGGACGTGTAGATCTTATTATACTTACCATTTTTGTAATTAAAACTTGACCCTTATCTTCTATCATTTTCAATATATAAGACGAAAAGTAACAGAAAATCGGAAATTTGGCGGAAAAGGGGCAATAACTCCAAGACGGGTTATCGGATATTCTCCAAAATTTCAGGATGGGTAGATCCCATCATGCTGATCATTTTTACTTTGTCAGATTTTTATATATTTTATATAACGATTTGTTGAATTATTTGCAAAAACATCAATGTATCCCTATGTTTTATTTTTGTAACAGCGGTCATGTTGTATGTTCTACAGACATAAAAATCAAAAACTTGAAAGTGCATACTCTGTTGATGATTCAGTCCTAGTTTGGTCAGCATTGGCCCATCAGTTTCAGAGGAGAATATCTTTGAAAAAAGTTAACGGACGGACGACGGACGCCAAGTGATGGCAAAAGCTCACATTCAGTATTTTGATAATTGAGCACAATTACAGTCGACATCAACTGTGTATATGACTGGTAATCCTGTAAGAGATGGCAATGAGATTTGCAGAACAAATACTCAAAATGTAAATGAACAGTTGTTGCATTTTCAGACATAACGCTAAAAGTCTACATCAATGGGAATGCAAAGGAAAAACTTCATCAATCTGATGAAAATTGTGCTTCGGAAAAGTAACTAACTATTAAAATAAACAATGAATAGTCCCTTATAAAAATAAATTCGGTAACATTAGGATCCAAAATGATTATTCAGTGCCATATTTATTTTAAGGGAGTCCAATTAAAAATGCACCAAAATGATATACATGCAAATATATAGAGATTTCCCGTCCACCACTTTATTCTGAAACGGGTAATACCACAATCCATATAAACATTTAAAACCAATCTTTCACCTTTTTAAGAATACATCTTTACTATAGAGCGAAGGTTATAACTTTATTAATCTATAAAATGAATAGATATCTGTGGGTCAGAATATGCGAAAAGGGTTGCTCTCTGTTGTTGACTATTAGCCATGCCGAGAAATACCCCCAACTTAAGCCTCAAATATCTTCTGGTCGGAAAAATTTTACAGAAATTTCATCAGTGCTGTAGGTCACGATTTCAAGCTTAATTTATAACACCTTAAATCAGAATGAAAATTCATTTATTCACTTTACGAATTTTCCAGGTCTTAAATATTTAGAACTGCGGCCCCAATTTGAAATATGCCAGAATGGATTATTCAATTCTGTAATTTAGCAAATCGCGATATAAAGTATTAAGTCCCATTGATTTTCGAATTTTCTTTTTATTATTTATTTAGTGTATTACTTAGCATGATGCCATCATTTGTAATAACAGCCATTGAAAAATGTTTAATTATTATGATATAGGATTTGATCTCGAAGGAGTGATTTGGTCAGTGCAAAATTGTGAACTTTTCTGTTTTCCCAAGACCGGTTTGATCACAAATGAAACTGATGTCTGTTTGAAGTTGACCGATTAAAAATATCGAAAACGGTAGAATTTTCTACATTTTTATAAATCTTTTTTTAAATCTAAGGAAATACTTTAACCATGCAAAATATTATTGGGTTTCAGCCGTTGCGATTTTTTTAACTTCAAATGTCGTTATAAGAGCAAACAGGGCAAAATAATACCATTTTACCCGGATGTAAAACGATGTGTGAAACCAATTATTATACAATGTAGTAAAAACCGTGTAAATACGGAAAGCTGGTATTCACGTAATTCCGTGGTGTCGTTTCATACGAATGAGAGAAATTTCCTTCGCATAGTTTCCGGGCTTTGCAAAAATGTAGTTTCTTTTTTTTTTCTTTTTTACAAACACGCGGGAAGTGTACATTGTTTATGTCTCTCTGCCTTATATGTAGCGTGTGACATCCACGCGGCTTTCAATTTTAGTGCTTGTTTTCAGAGTTGTTCTCGATTTTTTAATATAGGATAAATTTTTCATTTCACATATTGCCCTCTTTCAGATAATTGCTGTATGCCTCTAAACC
>MJUU01057353.1:24016-34054 GCA_002080025.1 Modiolus philippinarum | reverse complement strand
TGTTCGACCCTTGATGATTTTAACCTTACTCTCACATCCAAACTTTTACAACAAGGTTACAGATTTCATAAATTATTAAATACTTTTAAGAAGTTTTACAGAAGATATGAACATTTGATATCTAGATATGACGTGACTCGGAAACAGCTAATAACAAAGGGCATTTCTCATCCTCGATTTTATGGAAATGTTGTTAAAAAATGTCAAAAACTGATTAATAATCCAGAAAAACTGGGACGTAACTTACATTCTTTACGTAATAGGGGATACCGACGAGATATTCTGAACAAATCCGTTAAATTGGCTTTGGATTCCAGTGACCTGAAGACTTTCCATATATACTGGCCTCTCCCTGATACTGCCGATGTCTGCTGAAATACATGAAGACTCTTTACCAAACCCTTCGGGAAGTTTTGAGTTTGATTTACTTCCGTAATGCGACAGTGTTTTACCAGCAGACTAGATTCCTTGAGCTAGCCGGCAGTTTAGCGGCGAGCACTCTTTGACCCTTCTTTCAAAATTACGTTTTGTCTTATGCTTTTTCTGTTCCAAGATAGTGGTCATTGAGTTAGTAGTCTACCTGTATTGGGTTTTATTCGCGTGTTTATGATACTACAGGGAAACGGGATAGAGAAAGGGGAGGTTTGGGTACCCATAAACCGGTTTAACCCTACCACTGGCTTTTGCTGGTGCCGGTACCAAGTCCGGCTATCCCGAGTTCCTATCGTTATTTATGTTTGTCTCTTGTTTTCATTATTGTTTTTCTGGTGCAGTTTGCTTGTGAATTGTGGCATGTGATTGTAGTTCCTGGCCATTGTAGGTGTTTGCTGTTTTCCTCTTTTTGTAATCTCAATAATTATTTAAATATCACATATTCCATGGTGAAAATATCCCATATCCCTGTCATTTTTTGTGTAGAATATCCCATATCCCATTGTTAAAAATAATATATATATCGCATATCCCAATATACCCTAAGAAAGCCAACATGACCCCCAGAGGTGAAAATTAATGTTCACATGTGATCCTATTGGAAAATGCATACAAAGATCTTCTAGAGGAGGGCAGTTTTTATTTGAACTAAACATAAGATGATTGTTAGTAATGAAGTGTTTTTGATCCGTCATCAAACATGGTGGCCAGCGGCAAAACTTAGTTAAACATTGAAACCTATTGGAAATACATACAAAGTTCATCTTCTAGAGAACTGCTGATTAGATGTAAACTGAACATAGCATGAATGCTTCTTATTAAGTGCTGATCAAGATGGTAGTCAGTAGGGAAAATAGTTGAGTGTTGAGTGTTGCACCATATGACAAAGTTTTCTTTACATAGAAAATGAGACTCTTTATCGCAGAAGTTTATTCAACTAAATGTATCTGCCATGGTCCAGGTGAGCGATACAGGCTCTTGAGAGCCTATTTTTCTTTTCCCATAGTTAATTATCCATTTCTGGATGGCGATGTTCCATTAGCGCCATCAAATGGTGTTTACATATCTCAACTTGTTCGATTTGCTCGAGTATGTAATAACGTTTGCAATTTTAATGAACGGAATCTTTTCATAACTGAAAAACTATTACATCAAGGTTTTCGTTATCACAAACTAGTTAAAACCTTTACTAAATTTTATCATCGATACAAAGACTTAGTTCATAAATACAATGCAACCTGTAAACATCTAATCAAGGCTGGTATTTCACATCCCCTATTTTACGGGAATGTTTTACATAAGAGTAAAAAAATACTTAAACTCGCCTAACAAACTTATAAACCTTTAAATAGTCTAATTCATAAGAGTTATAATTACGGTATTGTCGTCAAGTCATTACGTATGGCCTTCTTTGGTATTAACATTGATTTTTTGATAGGGTCTTTGCATTTTAACTAAACATATTCTAAATTTCTAAAATCTGTATTGCATGGACACGGGTTATGTATTCCGGTATATGTATGAAATCATTATGCTAAACTCCTCACAGGAAGGGATCATGGTGGAAGCTGTATACTGAGGGTACATAACTTACTTTGTCAGTTGATAATGGGTCTGGAGCTGGCATGTCAGTTAACTGCTAGTAGTCTCTTGTGCTTTCATGTTTATGTCCGTATATTTAGTTCTTTAAGTTTCATTTTTCACAAATGACTCAGTCCTGTTGCCAACTGAATTTTACTGTTGTTACGATTGTTTTTTGATTTATCACATTGGCTGTAGGGGGAAGGTTTGGATCCAATAAAACTATTTGAACCCCTCCGCAGCAGGTTTGCGCCTGTCCTAAGTCAGGAAATTTATTATGCCTTTGTGTGTCTTGTCTTTTTTCTAGTTAGTTTACTTTATGTCTATAGGTTTCTAGGATGATGTTTATTTCGCAGAACTTGATTACTCCTTATTCAGGGGTCGACTCCGACCTGCCGTTGGGTTTTCTCACCGTTCATTGAAGATCTTATGGTGGCTTTGAGTTGTTATTACTCCCCTTTGGGTCGTTGTCTCTTTGACACATTCCCCGTTTCCCTTCTTTTTTTCTATCTTGAGAGCCTATTGTTTAGTTTTGATATCTGTATTTTTACATCAATTTGGTTGTTGGTTATCCTTGATGGTTAATACCTCTCTAGTTTTACATGTGTCTTACATGTCAGATTCAAGGGATAACTTGTGTGCACATGTATTAAAGATTCTACAGAATAGTAAGGTGAAATAAGTGACTTAATACCGAAATTACCATAAATTTAGTTTCTGATGATTGCAATTTCAACAACTTATATATCTTCAGTTAAGAGCAAATCAATAGATTGGCCAACCCCCCCCTCTGGAAAAATTGTTAAATTTCATGTAGAAATTTGGCAAATATCGACAAAAACTGACACAAATTCGACTGGAACTCCCTTTTTTGAAGGCTGGGTCCGCCAGTGCAAACCATATAGAAAACTATTACAGGATGATGTATAAAAGGTAAAAGATATCAATTTAAATGAGAAGCCGAAATCAGTTTATGACAAGGTAAATACTCCCCGGATTATATATATTGAAAGTGAAAAAAAAATTGGCTTTTTAGGCCATCACCTAAAGTACTGAATACTAGGTTGGCGACAGAATACCACCGGAGACCAACGGTCAAACAGTAGAGACATCAAGTGGACGACCATTTGATTTTCACTTATAATAAAATGTCTAAGGTTAATGGTGAAACTGCTGAAAAATGCAGTAAATATGAAAACGTACCTTTTAAATGACCAACACGACAAACATTGAGCCGATACTTTCTGCAGAAGGCTATTACGACAAGGTCAAATAATTAATTAATGATTAATAAAAATACCGAAAATTGCAGTAAAGTAATGAACTTTTTAGCATTCTGAATTTCAGTAGTGGAAAAAAACTGGAATTTAAACTGGTACTGAAAAACGACTGCAATTTCCAATACAGATAAAGACGGTCATTTCCGTTACTTAGATTGAAATTTTCAGTACTGAAAATTGACTGAAGTTTTCATACTGAAAAATGACTGTACTTTTCTGTATTGGAACGTTACCGTAATTTTTTGTACGAAAAGGTGACTGAAATTTTCAGTACTGAAAAATGACTAATTTTCAGTACTAAAAAGTGACTGTGATTTTCGGTACTGAAAAATGACTGTAAATTACTGTACTGTAAAATGACTGTTATTTCCAGTACTGAAATTTGACTGTAATTTTCAGTACTGAAAAGTGACTGTAAATTCCAGTACTGGAAATGACTGCAATGTTAAGTACTGAAAGTAACTTCCTTTTACATTACTACAAAGATGCAAGTATTAAGTGTGCTGAAAATATATGAGTAAGAAATGTACTGAATGATGATATTTGTTACCAGTACTGTTTATATAGCGGCATTAAAAGTACTTGAAGAATATAGGTAAATTGTTGGAAGTGTACAAACAGATGTATCTCTGTTCGAGAAGATGCGACCAAAGACACTGCAGTCGCAAAATATCGTAGAGCCGAACAATTTGAATTAAGGGAATTTGTTATACTCGAAATCTTAAGAAACATCGACTCGGAGGAATCCGTAAATAGCTTTATCGTTGTTATGACGACAATGTGATTACCCAAGTTTTCGACAAAGTAAACACCATTCAAGGGCGTTTACTCTAAGAATAAAAAGCAAAGAAATCGGCCGATCACAGAATCTTATTGGTCTCGACAACCATCTTGATTTGATTGATTGATTGAATATCGTTTAACGTCTTCTCAGTAATATTTTAGCTATATCAAGTTTGTCAATAAATAATCACTTTGGGTGATTGAATAACCCATGATGCCTATGATGCGGGAAATTCTGACTGCCACTCGAAAAGTAGGGTGAAATCGAAAGGGGCGGAAAATTTAGCCTTGTTGCCGACCACCTACGGACCAATAAAAAAAGAGCTTGCTACAATAGTTCTTTAACGTGCAGGGGACGTATCATTTTTTCAAACACTTGAACCTGAGTTTACACCCCATCTGAAAGATGAGTTGTGTATTTATTAATCCCGAACAACCACGGACATCCATTTTGAATAGGCTGTATCCCGCAGCGTAGAATAATGGATCCTGTTTATATATTCCAGGAACCCCTCGGGGTCAGCCCCGATAAGGAGGGATCATACCCCGCAAGCCGAAGATACTAGGTCATACCATCTTGATTTGAGAGCACTTGTCATCAATCATAAACAACATTCGGGCTGATTGAGAACGATCAAAATTTTAAAGGCATATTAGGCTTTGATTATCTGTGAATTTCACTCAAAACTTCAACAGCACTCGTGCAAGCACTTGCGATTCGTGATCAAAATACATAAATCATTATTTCCAGTACCACCAGTGATGGCTTTCAGCAACCAAAGCATTCTTGTAAAAAAAAAAATTAAATGTACCCCCAACTATTCGGGCGTGTTTAGACCTTGTGGGCGCAGCAACGGTAAGTGTTGCAAATCAGCGGTTACTGCGTCTAAATTTAGGATCGAGTCGAGCAAGGAGGAATGAACAGTTTATGTCAATTCAAACTTCAAGACTTCAAACTGCATTTACATCTTGACATGTGAACCGTTCAAAATTCAGTACATTGGTGGAAAATCCACATCCTTTGATGTAACAACCAATAACCGTTTTTTTATAACAAAAAAGTCTCATGGAATACATGAACGAGATGCGAAAAACCTTGGACAACAGTTTAAGAAACAAGTATATTTTCTATTACACTGATTCGACGTTCATTTTATTCTTCTCTTATCTCAAAATTCTTTAAAGTTCTTCTCACGTTCAAAATTGTTTCTTTTTTGGCCCATATCATGATAAAATTGGGGGTCGTACACAAGATTAAATTTCCTGTCCCTACCAATACAATTTCTCCTCTTTTCTAGTGGCAATAATTTTCTATTCATTAGAACTTGCAAATAATTGAGTCTTTATTTCCTTGTTTCATGTTTTTTCGTATTTTGTTACCTTGTCATAAGATGTACATAAAGCGACGAAACTTTTTTGTGATGAGAAAATTAGAGACATATTTCAAACTCAGAAAACGTCATCTTTATTCGCTTGAGAAAATTTCTTTGTGAACTGAGCATGGTGTGTAATTTAAAGTTTGTGTTATATGAAAATATAACATTTTGCGTCATTTTAGTGCTATTAAAATTACAATTACACATACATTTATATGTATAGTGTGTATGGATTAAGTGCACGAAACCAAAACGCACAGCGTATGTAGTTCAAAGAGCGAAAAGTCATATTATTCTATGATTTTCTGTGAATTTCACTTAAAACTTCATCCGAATTCGTTCAAGTACTCGCAATTCGTGCACAAAATACATAAATCAACATACAGTTAAACCTGCTTAAGAGACCACCTGTATTAAGAGACCAACCTGTTTTAAGAAACCACTTAAAATTTACACTTCATAGCAAGATTGAATTAAATTGGCCTCTATTAGGAGACCTCCTGTCTTAAAGGACCACTTTTTCCTACTCCCTTGAGTGGTCTCTTTAAACAGGTTTCACTGTATGTCAAAATCTCCCAGTGTACTTTTAAATTTGCCAGACACACGACTTATTCATTTAATCATAGAGGTATTAACATATTTTTATACCTCTATGAATTGATTCAATCAAGAAAAGAAACTGCATAAATGTCTTTGCATATAGCAAAAAAGTGCACAGTTACATGACTAACATTATTCCAGTTGCACATTTAAGATTGTAAAACCTACTAATTGTCTCATATTGAGATTTTTACTTCATTATCTCATTTATTGGGTATGGGTGTTCATTGCCTAATTTGAATTTTAGAAGTACATTTGGTTTCCATGAACTTTTGTACACAAATTAATAAGTCGGTTGAGAAATCGCACTTGAAGCAAACAGAATAGCACTTTCGAAATTCAATTACTTACAGTCTGTCAGTCTGTCTGTCCGTCCGCCAAACTCTGTTTTCAGGAATTTTCCCCATACTTTAAGAGATATTTATCTAATATTTGATATATGTCTTCCATCATGTGTTACAGACCAAGTTTGAGTTGGTTCTGGTTTATTGGTAACGGGTGGAATCATGGGCCTTGGAATTTTGGTAAAATATAAGTTTTTTTTCTGGACCTTTTTTTCTAAACCGTTCCAGATATTAAGCTAATATTTGCTATATCAGTCTACCACTATGAATAACAGATCAAGTTTGAGTTTGGTTCCGTGGTCCATTGATATTTGACGGAATTATCTGCTTTGGACTTATAAAATTTTGCTAAAATATAGGTTTTCCAGACCTTTTTCTTAACCGTTTGCTATGATAGTCAACCATTGGTTTGGGTCATTCATTTTGACAGATTGTAGGCCTTGGATTCGGACACTTTTTTCTTAAACTATTTTTGCATTTAAAACAAAAGACTTATTCCACCGGTAGGGACTTCTGTATTGCCTTGCAATACGATTCACACTTGTTACATTAAAACAACCAAAATGTTAGACATAAGCTATTTGTACAATCATTGTTCGCTGACACACACACATCCCCATAGATCTTGATTTATTGTAAGGGTCGTATATACACATTCAGTATCCTTTGAATATCCTGTTATCTGCAAATTTCAAGTTGTTACATTATCTGGCTGACTCTTAATGTGAATAAATGTTGCTTATAACAATATTCATGTCCTGGGGATACTATATTATACAGGAGGGCAGTGTAATAGCTCTTAAATCAAATAGAAAAAAATATGTAGATCACAAATAAATATATTTTTTATCATGAAAATGGAATAAGTTATCAGTGGCGGATCCAGACTTTCTGCTAAGAGGGGGCCCGACCCATATTTTTTTTCATAAGAGGGGGCCCGGAACCAAATTTTCCGAAAAACCCCTAGGAATTTTAAATAGTTTCCAACCTAAGGGGGGGGGGCGGGCCACCCTGGGCCCCCTAAATCCGCCACTGGTTATGTAGAAATCAAAAGCACGAATTGAAAAAAAAGAAAATAAAAAAAAAGAAATTGTTCTATTGGACAATCTTACCATATATTTGTTTTGAACTTACATCTGATCCGTTGAAACAGATTGATTGGATAAGATACATATGCAAACATTTGTGTATTCAAGGAGTGCATTGAAGAAAAGGTGGAACCATGTCGTTCCACTTTTGTGACTGCGGTCATTAGACATTACAAAATAAGTCTGAGTTCAGTTCTTATGTGTGCAGAAAGTATTAATCAGCAAGGTAAAAGGAGTACTCTTTCTGTCACAATGTACTGGAATGGAGCGAATCAAAATAATTTTGATCGCAAGTGCTTGAACGACTCCGGATGAAGTGTTAAGTAAAATGAGGAATACAGCGCATGTATAGTAAAACATAATCGAAACATTACACCATACATTTTTTTTCAAATATAGTATACACCAAAAAGTAATGCATGTGCCGCATTCACTAGCCATGCTGGCTCCTTCTGCTTATCCACACCGTACAACCGCGTTGTATCATTTTGAGCAAAATCTGCATGATACGGTCAAAATTGATATAAACAATAAGAGGCGTTGAAATACCAAGGTTATTATATCTTTATTTTCATTTTGTTTCTCTGTATTTCTGAGTGAAAAAAACTATAATTTAACTTCAAATAGATCAATGTCTTTATACAATAGATTGTTTTTGCTTTCTTTATCATATGTGAAGACATATTTTAATTAATCTAACGCCGAAACAGGAAAAAATATATATTTTCAACTTTTTAATGCAAATACTTCCCAATATCGTGTTGAATTCAAAATTAATTTTATTTTGTGTGATATATCATTCATTTGTCTTACTTTTGATACCACAATAACGATTTTGTATTTTGAAATTATCGAGAAAACTGCTTTCAAATGGGGGTAGTCAGAGAAAAAATGATACGATAAAAATCTACTCCATTTACACACAGGATACGATAAAAATCTGTGCAATGATACGATTAAAATTGTTTCGTTTAAAGAGTCCTATCTAATATTTTTTTAAAATATTAGTTTAAAGTAACAAGCTGACCGGCTACTTTCTTTGTTTCGGGTTTCTTGTTGAATAGAAGCTTGGAAAGTGTAAATAGAATCACAAAATTAAAACATAGAATGTGGTAATGACAGAAAACACTGTGGTAATGACAGAAAACACTGTGGTAAACAAAGACACGAAATGTGCAGTGTAAAAATACAGTTTCCGGTGAGGTTGAGCTGGGTTTGTCTACCACTTTGTACTGGTATTGTTAATTCTGTTCATGCACATTCAGATTCATTAAGGAATATCCCCCCTCACGCAAAGCTGCCCTCTTCTGGTTTTGGCTTTCCATTAGGATCATATCTGTCAAATTTTAAACGTTTCTGGGTTTATGGTCTTCCAACTGCTATGATTTTATCTGCACTTAAGACACATGGGTTGTCGAAATGCTACATTTACAGTAAGTTCTATATTGAGTCATTTATTATCAGCGGGTCGATGCCCCTGCTGGTGGACTGTTAGTCACCAAGGGTATTCAGCAACCCAGTAACCAGTATTTTGGTGCTTACTCGAGAGCCGATCTTGTTTCGAAACTTGCAATATATAAAATGTTTGTAAACACCCAATCATATGGTCTATTGTGAGTTAGGAGCTTACTAACTGTACACATAAGAACATTCTAGTATGATAAAGTTTTGGGCGAATATGGTTTGTGGAAAGCATGGAAAATTGTCATCAAAATTGTATAGATATTATCTTCAAAGGTATTCTCAAAATGAGTATAAATGCTAATGAATAACAACAATTTATCATTTTAAATAATTCTAGATACGGAAATTTATGGCAGTCTCAAGAAATTTTAATACACAGTTAAAATGTACTATAAAACACTCAAGAAATTTTAATACACAGTTAAAATGTACTATAAAACAACGAATCAATGACCAGTTTGAGCAAAAATCGAGCTTCGATATTGATAAAGGTGCGTCTTATAAATTCTTTAAGGAAACTTTGCAGTTCAAAAAATACCGAGATATTTTACCATGTAAAGATGTTCTTCTCTTCTCTTAAGCCTTTTGTGCCATGGAGGCACATAGACCAGTAATAACACTTCTCCAACGGGGTCGGTTCTGGGTCATTCTAACCAGGTCGTTCCATATGTACCCATTTCGGCTTGTAAGTTTCTCCGCCAGGTGTTTCTTGGTCTTCCAACTTTCCTTTTTTCCTTGGGGGTTCCATTGAAGTGCTTGCTTTGTGATTGAATTAGGTGGTTTTCTAAGAGTGTGTCCAATCCACCTCCATTTCCGCTTTTGTTCTTTGTTCCGCTTCTATGGGCTGCTGTTTGGTCCTCTCCCATAGATCGGTATTTGTAATTTCTCGTGGCCATCTGATCTTTAGAATTTGCCGTACACATTTATTAATGAAAACTTGAAGTTTATTTAATATATCTTTTGTTGTTTTCCATGTTTCGCAGCCGTACAGTAGGATGGTCTTGACATTTGAATTAAATAGTCTGATTTTGGTGTTTAAGTTGATGTTTCCTATTTTCCAAATTGTTGTCATCATTCTAAAAGCTGTTCT
>MJUU01057352.1:50825-67251 GCA_002080025.1 Modiolus philippinarum | reverse complement strand
TGGGATGTTGTCTCCTTGACATTTACCCCATTTCCTTTCTTTTTCATAAGTAATTTACTTTAGAAGTTATTAAGGTTTTAAGAAAGTTTATGACAACGCAGTTGCCGCCAGAGAGTAATACCTATGTCTTGCTTTCAGGGACTTTCATCGCAGGCGAGACAAAAATAGTTGGAAACCCCATGTGAAAATACAAACACCACCAGTTAGTTAAAACTTGGTGTGTCCATTTAACAAACTGCTGGAAATTCAAGACTGTTTATAGCATAATTATTTGGAAGAAATGTACACTATCCAACTACATGCAAATAAATAGTTTCTTTTACATGTTAACATACACGATATATATACAAGTGTTGCCCAATTCCCCTTTTCATGAGCAAAGGTGCGAATTCTTCCACCATGTTGACTTGGATCATCCTGATGTTTCTTTTCTTTGTCAAACAAGTTGATGATTGAATCTGGGAGAGGTAGCATGGTTCTGAAAATGACAAAAAAAGCTTTATGCCAAATAATAAAAAAAGTAATAACTGTTCATTTCTTTTTTTTAAATCACAGTTAATAATTCAAAAAAAAAACATAAAAAATACATCAAAGGGATTTTACATTCACAATTTCATTAATAGTGTTTGGAAGGCAGATAATACATGTACCAATAAGTTACCTTTTAACCTGGATATGGGATGTTGTCTCCTTGATATTTACCCCATTTCAATCTACTTGTACGAAATTATTAATCGAGATATCTAGATAATTCCTTTTGATAAATATTCTGGAATATTTATACTTTTACAGGATATTCTAATTAATTTGTAACATATACATGATATATTTATTATCAAAATATATAAAATTAGCGTTTTTGTAAAGTATACAGATTTTGGCATTTTTGACATTTTTTAAAACCACATAAAAAATTTTCTGCAGGAAATTTTAAAAAAGTAAATCGGTAGAAAAAATATGAAAATCTTCAGGTTTATTAGGCATTTTACAGATGCAAAATGGGGTGGATAATAAAAAAATTACAATAGACAGTCAAGTACCTAACCTGTATGAGTTATAACAGAATAATAACATGCATGTGTTATTACAGATGTTGTTTTGAGTTATCTGCTCTTTATTCCTAATTCTGTAATAACATATGTATGTAGCAACCTAAAATATATTACCTTTTTTGGTCACTTGGGAATTGCTTAGACCTTTGCGCAGAAACTAATTATTTAGCCTGGATAAATCAGTTTTCAATTAAGTTAAAACATTTTTGATGAACCATGGTTAATCAATGAGAACAGGCTCTAAAATGATATAACTTTAGTTGTAATAACAATGCTGAGTTATTACAGGCATATGACTTAAATATTTATTAGTTTATTAGACACTTGGGAATTACTAAGAAACTTGCGCAGAACCTATTGATATGCTTTGATTTTCATACATTATTATAAATAAAAATGTAATTTGATTAGGCATTATTCTGGTCTGAGGAAAACACTTTTAAGTGATGCAGAGTAGCTGTAATAACACCCTTCTATTATTACAGGCATACTTTTCCTGTAATAACATAGGTATATTTTGCAATATTGGCAAACTATGAAGTCCTATGATTTTAACTCCTAGCATACTGATAGACAATAATGGTAATAATAAAATGGTATACATTTATAACAAAACTATGACTGCATAATGCCTATTTGAAGCATGTAACATACATATGTTATCAATTTTTCCCTTAGTAATAACACATGCATGCTATTTTTCTGTAATAACTCATACAGGTTAGGTACTTGACTGATAGATCAAAAATTCTTTTACATTGTTAAAAAGTGGTCTCACTACGACTTTGCCAACCAAAAATGCTAATTTGCATATGTAAATTAGATTTTGTACATCACTAATGTAATGAGGTTCGCAAACCTTCCTATATTAGCTGCTGATCCATATCTGTTTTGGCCCTTGTGCTGATTTTTAGATAGTTGGAGATGTCTGTCCAATAAAAAACAAAAAGGACCTACCGAATCATTTTGCCTATCTACAACTATGATATCTGTTTACATTTAGTCTCCAACTACTATGATACCTATTTGCACTTGGCGCTACTTCAAGTTCACGTTCGGTGGTCTCTGTCACTGCATCAGCTAACTTTATTTTCTTGTGACAGACATTATCATCGTTGTCTGAGTCTACATCACTTTCACTGTCTGAATATTGGACTAGAATAGACATATTTAAAATTATAAATTTTAACAGGGGATTTTAAATGTCAAAACCGGAAGTGCACTTTTCTATTTTCACAAAGAAGATCTTCTTGGGGAGGAACAGAAAAGATACACTTTATATCCGAACCTGTGCCGTATTGACATACTCAAATAGAAATCGAGAAAGGCGAGTGTGTGTGCATGTATGGGTGGAAGAATGTGTCTGTGTTTGAACACTCCAAAATATATGCAAAAATACCAACTGAAACATATGGCTAAGTGGAGACTTTAATCTAGGCCACATAAACTGGAAAATTTCATCAGTAATACCTGGCAAACCAGAATCACAACTACACAATCAACCATTGGAAATCTTACATGATAACAATCTAACTCAAGTTGTAAGTAAATCCACAAGAAATGACAGAACACTAGATCTTCTTTGTGTATCCAATCCATCGTTTAGTAACAGAATCGAAACCCTCCCCCAGTCGGAGGTAGTGATCATGACATAATATTCAGTGAAATCAATTACAAATTATCAAAATCAAACCAAACACCCCATAAAGTACTTGTATATAAAAAGACAAATTGGAAAAACATAGAACAAGACCTTCAAAACATTTATCAACATCTAGATGAAAACAAAAATAAATTATCAATAGATGAACTATGGACATCATTTAAAACAAAGACACTAGAATCAATAGAGAAAAATATCCCAAAAAAGACCCTCGGGAAAAAATCCAAATTACCAAGGATAAATAAAGACCTGAAAAAAACTTATTAAACAGAAAAATAAATTATCCATGAAGAAAAAAGAAGATATCAAGTACAATGCTGATTATAAGAAAATAAAGTCAAAACTACAGAAAGAGATGAGAAACGCATACTGGACATACATAGAAAATATTATTTTTGACATAGAAGTATGTGAACCAGACGACCACAAATATAAAAAACAACCTAAAAACCTTTTCACGTACATTAAAAGCCAAAAAAAAAATGAGAACACTGGTATTGCACCACTAAGGAGTGACGGTATCCTACATACAAATCCAGAAGAAAAGGTCAATATATTAAATAAACAATTTCAGTCTGCATTTACATCTGAGTCAAACCTGACCATACCAGACAAAGGCAACAGCACTTACCCAAAAATGAACATCATAAAAATCAAAAGAGAAGGAGTGTATAAATTATTGAAAAATATTAATCCGAAAAAAGCAACTGGTCCAGATAATATCACTGGCACAGTACTTAAACAGAAAGTCGATATCTGTACTGACATCCTTACAATTATTTTCAGTAAATCTTTAGAACAAGAAAAAGTACCACCAGACTGGAACCATGCAAATGTGACACCTGTTTATGAAAAAGGGGACAAACATCACCCGGGAAATTATAGACCAATTTCTCTTACTTGCATCTCGTGTAAACTGTTAGAACAAATACTATCTAGTAACATGATGAACATCTAGAATCCAACAAAATACTGTATGAACTCCAACATGGTTTCAGAGCAAATAGGTCACGTGAATCACAAGTTTTATCCTTTGTACATGAATTAGCTGCAAATAACAACAACAACATCCAAACTGACATCATAATAATAGACTTTGCAAAAGCTTTCGACAAAGTTCCACATAAACGTCTACTTTATAAATTACAATATTACGGCATATCAGAACAAACAACAAAACTGGATCAAATCATTTCTGACAAACAGAACACAAACGGTACTCCTTGAAAATTCAACATCTTCCAAAATTCCTGTTATATCTGGAGTTCCCCAAGGAACAGTGCTTAAATTGGTCCTATACTTTTCTTGATTTACATAAACGATCTTCCTGACGACCTTAAACACAGCCAAATTCGCCTTTTTGCAGACGACAGTATTAGCTATAGAAAAATAACATCTCAAAATGATTGTTTAAAATTACAAGAAGACCTCGAAGCTGCTATCAAATGGGAACAAGACTGGCTTATGAAATTCCACCCTGACAAGTGCAACATCATGAGAGTAACCACCAAGAAAACGCCTATACATCTTTATTACAACATATCTGGCCATATACTTGAAACTGTTCAAACTGCAAAATATCTCGGCATCACTCTGTCATCTGATCTAAAATGGAACACTCACATACAACATACAGCAGCAAAGGCAAACCAAACATTACAATTCATCCGTCGTAACCTTAAAGTTAGATCAACAGCAATAAAAGAACGTGCATATCATTCTTTAGTTAGACCGAAGTTAGAATACTGCTGTACAGTCTGGGATCCTTACACCACCGAAAAAAGAGTTCAGAGACGAGCAGTAAGATATGTCTGTCACAGATATCATAACATCAGCAGTGTGACAGACATGATTGCACAACTAAACTGGACAACATTACAAGAACGACGCTTAAAAACAAGACTACAAATGTTTCATAAAATAATACCTCATCACATTGAGATCCCAGCAGAAAACATATTGATAAAAAGCCAGTCTAAAACAAGATCTACCCACCAACAGACCTAAAGACAAATACAGTGCAATAAAGACAGTTATAAATTCTCTTTTTTCTGCATAACAATAAAAGATTGGAACAAACTACCAGCAAATATCTCAAATATCAATTCTACTGACAGTTTCAAGGATGCAATGACCCATAAAGTGCTCCTTGACACATACACCCACCTTCAATAGTTTTTCTTTTTGTTTTTATCTTATTGTAAATAAATAGTAAAAAATTGTAAGAAGAACAGAAAAATAAAAAAATAAAAAAAAACATTGAAAAATAATATTACTAAAAATAATAATAATAAAAAAAAGAAACCTCTTTCACCATGCGCCGGAAAGTAATCTTCATCAGTGATGGTTTTTCCGTACAAAAGAAGAAGAAGAATATATGATTTTGTTACGCCAGAAAGGGTCATGTGATTAGGAAAATTGAATAGATGTGATGTGTCAAAATGTGCGGATTGTTCGAAGATAAAACTTAAACAAATGAATGCTGCAGTTTCGTTTGCTACAGTAACGATCGGAACAGAGAGAAGTACTGAAAAAAATCTGAGTTGCAAATCACTGATTGATTTAGAGGCGGAGACCTGGCAAATTTTGTCAAGCCAGAATACTTCATGATTCAGTTTCGAAAACTGTAGGCTAGAAAATGTGTAGCCTGGTCGAACTTGTCCCAACCTCGCGGTAGGCGCGATCATATAGTCAGTCTGGGTCAGGATCCCAGGCTAGAAAATGTGTTTTCAACAAGAAGAAAATCGTTTATTTTTCTATTAAGAAAATGCCGGGCTGTGGAATCTGGGAATCTGAGAGGCCGAATATTTGGCGTTTGCCAGAGTATCAGGCCAGCTAGAATATTTATTTACAAAAACTGTAACCCCCAAAATAAAATGGTACAGTTTCCTAAAAATGTTCAGGCACTATGGGAAACTGAAATCCTCTGAATTTTTTAAAAATATGTTTGACCAAGGACTTATAATACATTTAAGTCCTTAGTTTGATATTGCAATGTTTATCCAGGAATGAATATGACCACATCAAATCAAATCAAAAAGCTTTATTAAAAGTCGGCATGTTAACATAACAATAAGCATAAGCTCTCATGAGCTTCTAAAACCGACATATAAAACGACAAGCAATACTAGTAACACATACTTTACGTACAAAAGCACATACAAATTCATGCATATATAAGAATATACAGCCAAAGACATGCCTATAAAGACATTTATATTAAATCAAACACATAGTACATGCTTTCTATTGCTAGAAAAGCAGATAACTAAAGGCACTAGAATTTAGCATAAGCAACATAAAACATAAAAACAGCACTGGAATGGAACAACATACAAATCATAAACTAAAGGCGGCAATAAGCGATATAAAAATAAGCAATATAAAAATAAAAAAGCACTATGGTGTATCAACATACAAAGCATTACAATATTTAAGTACAAGCATTACAATGGCATGAGTTGTCGTTTCATGAGTTAATAAGATTTTTAAACTGTTAAAATAATGTTTCTGTAAGAAAATGGTTCGACAAATCATTCCACAGTTTTGCTGCAGTGTAACTAAATGATTTTAACTCATACCTTGTAGTAATAACAGAGGAAATTCTGCTTAATTTTGATACCCGAAAGAAAAATTTGTATTTTTATGTTGATTAATTGGACTTTCCTTGTTTAGAATTCTAAAAACCTCTGTCGCCATATATATATATGTCGAACTTTTAAAGATGGCATTTTAGACCTAAAATAGTAAATCATCATATGTACAATTATAATCCTGATAAATGAACCGAAGAGCCCTTTCTTGTATTTTTTCAATTTTTGGTGTTTGTTTCGCTACAAAAGTGCCTAGATAACGAACAAAAGTTAAAATTTGACATAATAAAAGAGTAGTATATTGTTAGTTTTCCCAGTCTATTCAAGTGCTTTCCAGTTCTCTTTTACATTCAATTATCTCGACGCCTTTTTACACAGGTGTTTGACTTACTTGACTTAATCCCTTTCATCCATTCCTGGACATAGGTCGTCAGTGAAAGATTTCCATTTCCTTCTGTCCTGGGCTAACTTTTCGATTTGCCCCCATGTCTTACCCTGTTGTTTCCCCCCCCCCCCCTGCTCAGTAGATCTTCTTCAGGAGTTCTTTGGCCGACCTTGTTTTCTTCGTCCTTGAGGGTTCCATCTCGGTGTCTGGTTTACAATGGTGTTTTTGGGCTTTCTGCAGAGTATACCCAATCCAGGTCCACTTTCGTTTCTTTATCTGTGTATCTATTGGGAGTTTATCCTTGACCATAGTTCTTCATTGGTCACCATATCCTGCCATTTGATTATCAGGATGCGTCTAAAACATCTGTTGGTAAATGTTTGAAGCTTGTGAGATGCTGCTTTTGTTGTTCGCCAGGTCTCCGAGGCATGCAGTAGCACAGATTTTACGTTTGAGTTAAAAATTTTAAGCTTGTTTTAAATGTGTGTATTGAAATTGAGTTCAAAATTGATTGTTATGCCCAGTAATTTTATTTCTCTCTCACATTTAATTTTGTTACCATCTAAGTCAAAAGTAATATTTTTTTTTACCAATTGCCAAAGCTTGAAATTTTCAGGGTTTGCTTTCATCTTATTTGAAGAGACTGATTTGAAGAGAACCATTCTATAAGAGCCAAACTATCTGATTCCAGTGTGCTAATAACCTTGTTGATGTCATAATTTGCATAAGAAAGTGAACTGTTGTCTGCATAGTTATAGAGAGAGTTGATGTGAAGTGAAAGATGTCGTTTAAAAATATGTTGAATAGGACCAAGTATAGAGCCTTGAGGAACACCTTTATAAATGCTTTGCCAGTTACTAAGACTAGTACCAACACATTGTTTTCTATTTGAAAAGTAATATTTTAACAAATGAAGAGCAGATTTCGAAACGCCATATGTCTTAAGTTTAAGCAGAAGGAGATTGTGTGGTAGTAGGATAATAAAATAAAAAGTGCCCCTGGTAGCAATCATGTCTACATACAAAAATAAATTCTTATAATTGTAATAACTAGAAATCAAAGTTAAGTAGACATTTGTTCTTGTCTCCATCAGATCTATTCCCATTTAGAATATCAAACCTCTTGTAATGAATGAGCAAAAAGCAAAATGTTGATTTTGACCTTTTGACCTCTGTGACTTTGACCTTTGGAATGACTTTAACGAAATTTGCATCACGGTGCTCAAATATATATATAATATACAGGCAAAATATTAAGGCCCTATCACATCTGGCAATGTTAAAGTATTTGTTAAAGTTTTCGAATTCGCACTCAGTGACATTGACCCTTGACCTGACCCTGATTTTTGGGGACTTGTACTAAGCTTTATTAGATCTATTCACAGATAGAATATGAATCCTCTAGCAATTGTTATTAACGAGCTATAGCGAAATCTTAATTTTGACCTCCGTAACCTTGACCTTTGATCTGACGTTAATGAAATTTGCACAGTGCTGTTCAGCTTCACATGACGAATATACAAGCCAATTATGAAGGTCCTATCACATCTGGTTGAAAAGATATTATAGGCAACGTTAAAGTTTTTGTTAAGATTTTCAAATTTGCACTCAGTGACATTGACCTTTGACCCGATCCCGATATTATGTTGATTTGTACTTAGCTTCATAAGATCTATTCACATATAGAACATCAAGCCTGTAGCAATTGTTATTAAAAAGCTATAGCGAAATCTACGGCGTTTAGCATTGCATGATCAATACACATACCAAGTATGTGTTCCTATCACATCTGGTTCAAAAAGTTACGAGCCAGGTTAAAGTTACGGACAGACAGACGGATAGACGGGACAAAAAATATGCTCCCGACCTAAAGATCTGCAGGCAGAAAATTATAACAAGAAATATACACGAGAGAGTTAATGACGAAAACGGCCTCATTCTACTGTGAAAAAAGAAACTAGAGGGACAGTCGCCAACTATAAATACATCTAAAACAATAATTTGTTTGATCTTGAACTTTACCAACGACAACTAATCTGAAATATAACAGAGAGTTCGAAATGAAAATAGTCACTACAATACCGACTGTTTTTAACATTCATGAAAAATGGATTGAAAGTTCCAAGGAGAAGGAATTCTTTGTTCATAGCATTGTCATTTTCCTTCACCTGAACAAGTTTGTACCAGAACGGTAAACTTGTTTGTCAAGTCTTTTATTGTTGGCCTGTCGAAAATGCCCCAAATGGTCAATCTTTTGTATTGCTGACTCTTTCTGTTATTCAAAAACAATCAATCAGTCTAAATAAGTCTCATTTTTGTGGCTTCTGCATTCGACAGCGTAAACAATGTTTTCTGTTTTATATAGATGGAGCCATTCTTATGCACATGAAAATCGAAGATTCTGGGAACATATAGTTTTTGGTCTGTTTGTTTGTCTGCAAATAATTTTAACACTGGGTATATCTCTTTGATTATAAGTGATACGGGTTTCATATTTCACGTGGCACGAACAATCACCTTGACCTTGACATATGAACATTTAAGCTGGCGAATAGTTGGTGATAGGGCTTTAGTATTTCATATGTATTTTTTGCCTTTGATACCACTATATTTGAGAATGTGACCTTGGCGTTTTCTGGTGCAAGGTATCGTGACATCCTTCCTTGATTTCAGCAGTATCTGAGGAGAGCTTGTTACGAAAAAAAATATCGTAAATTAGAACGTACAGTTTCTTCAGGAACACAAATTATCGTTTGAATATAGGGATATGACTGATGCAATATGTTTCTGGTTTCTCCCTAGCTTCCGTTAAGTGTTTCTCAAATCACATCTTGCTTTTAATTTGAAAACACTCATGCTAGGTATAACCTCTTAAAATAAGTCTCTAATGTAAACGTAAATACTGAGAGCATTCATTTTTGTGTTTTTGTGTGCGTCTTTTTTTTTTGTTTTTTGTTTTTGTTTTTTTGTCTTTTTTGCGTTGTTTTTGTTTTTTTTTTATTTGTTGTTGTTTTTTTTTGTTGTTATTTTTTGTTTTTGTTTTTGTTTTTGTTTTTTTTTGATAAATGAAAACCATCAAGCTTGTACTGATCTGCTTGTCCCAAATAGGCCTACAGAAGAACATAGAAGATATGTTCATCTCCACAGAAAAGCGATACGTCATTGTAGCCCATCTTAAATTGTATTTGTTTCCACAGTTCCTAATAACGCTTGCCTGCAGTTAACATCTGGTAACAATATACTGTACACTTTTCACGACAAAAACATATTTTGTTAAAACTGTTTTCATTTGCTAGTCTAGTATTCATGAAATTTAGTATAAATATGATATTTGATCATGCGTACTTCTCTTTAGTGTCATGGTTGTTCAGCCTTCAAATATTGAATCGTCATGTTTTGATAATTTTTCATATTGGAAATCAATGTTTGAAAAAACATGGATTTATTCAAATTGTGAAACATTCAAACATTATTGATAACGGATGATGTTTTCCTAAATTAGAGTCGTCCATTGCCAAATTTCAATATGCGAGCATTTTTAAGATTTCTATGAGTTGAATAAGTGTATCTAGAATACCTTGATACATAATGAAAATAATTAAAACAAAACAGATCAAGGGCATCATTATTATACATTCAACAAGTTGGATAAGTATCAAAATAAACAGGTATGAAGATCAGGAAATGTACTTAAATTATGGTTAGCTATTCCATTTCACAACGTACACAACAGAAACACGCTGACAAAATACCAGGGAGAGACAATACTTCTGCCACAATAGTGCTTAGCGTCGTCGTGTTTCGGCCTTGATGACTCAACTCTTTGCATTGTTCTTTCATATTGTCCAGAGATTGGAGTTCATTTGTACACAAGAAAAGAAGACAAGCGACAAAATTTATATTGTGAAGCATTTCAGCCCGTAAATATGCACACCAAATGTAAACTCGAAATGAAGACAATAGTTATTTCTATGAGGATGGTAAAGGACTATTTTCCCTCGTTAAAACAAAAGACAACAGGAAACGCCTATGAAAATTACAATCATAGGCCACAATTCACTTGAGAACTGCCCGTTAAAACAAAAGACAACAGGAAACGCCTATGAAAATTACAATCATAGGCCACAATTCACTAGAGAACTGTACAAGAACTAGAGGCTCCCAGGAGCCTGTAGCTCACCTGGCTTTCAGTTGCCACAATGAAGCTTACATTTTAAGTTATACAGTTGAACTTAAGTCTCTCAAACTTTGTTAGCTCAAACACCACCAATATCTTGAACTGTATTTAAAGTCTGATCTTGTTTTACTATATTTCTTTGTCAGTGTGCTTTTTTGACAAAAATGTACTTGCTTATGACCACTTCCAACACCAGTTTTTAAGTTGAGACATAATTTTGCAAATGGCGGTCAACAACAATTTTTAAAACCATATTTTTAAGTTACCACATCAAATATTTATTTGAAATCAAATTTCATTGAAATAGGAAAATGTTGAATTTTTTCCGCCTTTTTGGCGGCCATTTTGAAAATGGCGGGAAACAAACAATTTTCAACAAACTTTTGAAGTCGGAACATCAATATCCACTTGGACACCAAATTTCATTGAAATCAGATAACGTTGAATTTTCCAATCTTTTTGGCAGCCATTTTAAAATGGTGGTCAGGGAACAATTCTTAACACCAGTTTCAAATTCACAACATCAATATCCACTTGGAAACCAAATTTCATTAAAATCAGACAAGGTTGAATTTTCCGGCCTTTTGTGGAAGCCATTTTGAAAATGGCGGTCAACGAACAATTTTAAACATTGGTTTGAATTTGCGACATCAATATCCATATGGAAACCAAATTCCATTGAAATTGGACAATGTTAAATTTTCCCGCCTTTTTTGGTGGCAATCTTGAAAATGGCGGTCAATGAACAATTTTAAGTATCTGTTTTGAAGTCGCAACATCAATATCTGCTTGGAAACCAAATTTCATTGAAATCGGACAATGTTGAATTTTCCGGCCTTTTGTGGAAGCCATTTTGAAAATGGCGGTCAACGAACAATTTTAAACATTGGTTTGAATTTGCGATATCAAAACCTATTTGGAAACCAAATTCCATTGAAATTGGACAATGTTGAATTTTCCCGACTTTTTGGTGGCAATCTTGAAAATGGCGGTCAATGAACAATTTTAAGTATCTGTTTTGAAGTCGCAACATCAATATCTGCTTGGAAACCAAATTTCATTGAAATCGGACAATGTTGAATTTTCCCGCGTTTTTTGGAAGCCCTTTTGAAAATGACGGTAGTCAATGAACAATTTTCAACACCGGTTTTGAAGTCGCTACATCAATATCTATTTGGAAACCAAATTTTATTGAAATCGGACAATATTGAATTTTCCCGCCTTTTTTGGCGGCCATTTTAAAAATGGTAGTCAACGAAAAATTTTATACACCAGTTTACAAGTTGCCATAGCATGGAAAACATTTTTTAATCAATTTACATTTAACCTTCATCTTCTCTAGTTATGGATATAAAAGACGACAAAATATGAAAATTTGAAAATTCCATTAAAAAGGGCAACAACTCCCACAAAGATTTTTTAATTTTCTTTTAAAATTTCAGGGAGGGTAGATCTTGATATGCTGAACCTTTTTGCAATTTACACTTGACCTCTATCTGTTACAATTTTTAAAATAAAAAAAATATATATTAAAATTCAGAAAATTTTACAAAAAAGGGCAATAACTCCAACATTAGTTTTCGGATTTTTTTTTAAAATTGCAGGGTGGGTAGATCTTAACATGCTGATAATTTACACTCCCGATCAGATTTTTGATATCTGTAACGGTTTTCGAGTTATTTGCAAAAAATGCAATTTACTCCTTTGTTCTATTTTTAGTAACAGCAGCCATGTTGCTTGGCTTTCGGACTAATCGAACACAATTTTGAAACTGTTTACCCTGGTGTTGATTCAGGTCAAGTTTGGTAATAATTGGCCCAGTGGCTTCTGAGGAGAAGATTTTTTAAATTTATTACAAAAAGTATCAAATTTCTTAAATTTTACCAATAAAGGGCAAAAACTCCTATTTGGGTAGTCAGATTTTCTTCAAAATTTCAAGGTGGGTAGATCTTGATATGCTGAACATATTTGCAATTTAATGTTGACCTCTATCTGTTATAGTCTTTGCGATAAAAAATAAAGAATATCAAAATTTTGAAATTTTATGGTAAAAGGGCAATAACTCTAAGACGGGTTTTCGGATTTTCTTCAAAATTGCAGGGCAGGTAGATCTTGTCATGCTGATCACTTTTACACCGTCAAATTATTGATATCTGTAATGGTTTTTGAGTTATTTGCCAAAAACAGCAATTTACCCTTATGTGCTATTTTTAGTAACAGCAGCCATGTTGTTTGGTCCTCGGACTAATCCAACATAATTTTTAATCTAGATACCCTGGTGATGATTCAGGCCAAGTTTGGTTAAAATTGGCTTAGCGGTTTCAGAGGAGAAGATTTTTGAAAAAGTTTACGACATACGGACGGACGGACGACGGACGCCGACGGACGCCAAGTGATGGCAATAGCTCACATGGCCTTTTAGGCCAGGTGAGCTAAAAACACTAATGAAAGACAAAAGACGAAAGTAAACAACGAAAGCACCCGGGAAAGCCGGAATTTGTACTAGCTAACAGTAGGGCTAAACCTGTTTGTAGGTACCCAAACCTCTTGCATGTTTTTTTTTTAATTTTTCGTACATAGTATACTGATACCTCTTCATGACCCTCTTCTATCCTGTTTGTACTGAACATAAAGACTTCTATGAACCCTCTCCAAAACACTGCACTCTACTTGTACGAATATCGAGGTACATATAGCTGTAATAACATTTCTCTTGATGTATTTGCTATGTCTGTTATTACCTACAGTTTAATCTAAATCATGATCACTTCCACAACAGTTTGCTTACACGTTTCTTGATATTTTTCCAATTTTCTGAAGATTTTTTTGTTTATATAGCGACACCTTGACAACAGAACGCTTCACATTATATGTAATGTACGAAAGAAGTTGGCATCTTTTATTATGATATGTATTTATTTCTATCTCTCCAGATAAAAAAATATATATAAAAAATGATTTTTGTAATAATGCGTTTGCTAATGCTTTTTCAGGGATGCCTGAGAAGAGATAGAGAGATCGGCCACAGTTCAAATCTTACCATCTGTAAGATCTGGAAAGTCAAGAAATATACTGCTGAATCAACACAATGGTTACACATGAATTGGTAAACTGAACACATCACAAAAAAGCCCAAGAGCACGACCCCAAAAATACAATATATTAATGGCTTCTCCGTACCTGCCAACTATCGCTATTTAGATATTTATCCCTAATTTCACTGAAAGACCATGTTCCAGGAAGACAGCAATGTCAATATTATAGGACACAAAATGTGTAAAGAAACCATTTGATCAGGATTACTATGGATTTTTAAAAGTTTTGAGAATCTTTTACTTACAAGTCACTCATTGGTAAACCAGTATTCCATTATTGTTCTTGTCGAGTTGTGGCTAATTTATAAATACATGGCAAAATCAAACGATGGAAATCGCTTTTATTGTTGTTCTTCATTTTGTCAATAAGACACTCTCAACAATGAGCTTTGCTCATACCTTATATTTTATTATACACTTTATTTTATTAATATTATGAATACACTTTATTTTGATAGTGTAAAATATATATATTTATATATGTGTATTAGTCTCTGTAATAATTATTTTTGTTATGTTTTGTCATCATGTCCTCAATGGACCCTTGATTGGTTAATAAAGCATATAGTAAGTTCAAGACGGCACCTAGCACAGGTTTTTTGCGGAATTCATTGCTAGATGTCGAGTGACGCTACATCCATGTTTTTTTACGTCAACAAACATAAACTTAACTGGCATATTCCCCGTTACTATTACGAAAATCCATCCGAGACGAAATTAAAAGGTATATTATCATTGTGCAACAAGGGTATTGGATAACGTATCAAAATTTCTAAACAAAATTGTACATTTATTATAATGTTTATTACCTAAAGAATTTTCTAGATCTATTACATGCATTGTTTACTTTCAATTCTCACGTTACAGTGTATTCTGTCTTGAGTTAATAAATGCTTTATTCACAAATGCACAATTATGCCCTGAGGGCTGATGGCATAAACAAAATACAAATACAAAATACATTACACAAATACAATGAACTTATGCAGTCTGGGAGTCAATAAAAATCTTGAATCTTGGCATATAATGTGTTCCCACAACCGCTGTTATCAGTTGCACGACAAAAAAATCGCAGCATGTAAATAATCGAGTTAATAGTAAAAAAACTTGGCATAATATAATAGTGATATGTCGGTATTATAAACAACATTTTGATGTATTTGAAATTACAAAACATAAAATACCAACGTACTGTATCCATATGAAATATTCTCTCAAGAACAAGTACGGTGTAACCAAACCAAATTCAAAATGGGCGTTCATTAAGACATGTATATAATGTAAACACTAAACAACGATCTTCACATCCATGAACACAACGAGTATTCAAGCTGATTTCAACCATATTCGGTTAAAATTAGAACAGTACTGAGTTCTTCGAGTGAATTTTCCCACAAGGTCCAATGTTAATTCATGTTCCAAGCCAACAACAATCGTGGGTGATGTAACCACTATAATGTCAGGTCTTAGATACTGTTTCAGTAAACTAAGTTCTTCCCTGGTAACCGCGTCCAAAAGAACATTCGTGGTATCTGTTATGTGAAGTGTGGGGTGCCTGTTTCGAAACGAAGCATTGACCAACAATGTGAGTTCATTTTCATTTATACAAATAAAGGCAGAGAGTCTTGTCAAAATTATTACTGCAGGGAATCAAGGTATCATTATAGTTTATAAAACTGTAAAGATATTTAAAATATACATTGTAGATGTTGCAAACACTCGAGCCAAACTTCACTAATTTTCCACCAGTAGTTTGTAAACAAAAGCTTATTGCTACAAAAGTTTTGATTGAAAACCTTTGTAATTACATGTTAAATTGGTTTCTACAAGTTTTTTAACGAATAAACTACAAACTAAGTTCATGTTACAAAAATCAGATGTTAAGTATGGGGTATTAACTTCATGTTCCCCATGAGGTGTAAGCTCTCGTTTGAAAGATATCCAATCCCTCGCTTCGAAATAGACAATCCGCACTTCACATAACAGACACCCAGAATGTTCCGTTGGATGCGGTGCTGGATGCCATCTTGGATGTGGTAAGAATATGAGGATAAAACTTTCAAAGGAGACTACCCAAGTACTACGGTGACCAAGTCTGCTTAAAAAATTTGCCCACTGGTTTTAGAGAAAGACTTTGAAAGAAAATCCTTTGGATGCCGCACGGCGACACAAAGTGATGAAAAAAGCTCTCGCTTGATAAAGATATGCGAGATAAAAACTCATTCTACTACTGATGCCTTAATCATTAAAACCACCATTTAAAGGAATGTTGTGGTGGAGTCGAATGCAGAGTACGTCAGTCCAGTAAAATCCTAAGCACACAGAAACAACGTTTGAGCTGTAAATTTGTCGATCGTAAATTTTTTTGAATGACATTTGTAATAATTGCCGAATATGGCCATTGCGTGGTAGATTCTCAAAGAAATATGTACAAAGGCTTAGTATACGCGAAAGAAACATTT
>MJUU01057352.1:12562-50383 GCA_002080025.1 Modiolus philippinarum | reverse complement strand
AAAAAAAAAAAGAAAAAAAAAAGAAAAGAAAAAAAAGAAGAAAAAAACTAATAAATTGTCACAAGGTATAAGACACAAATTATATTGGTCAACTCTATTTCGGACATACAACCTTGGAATTGTCAGATTCAAACAACATGTCATATCCATGAAGGAGTGGATAACTTGAAAGTCACTAAAATGCTGGCTGAGCCAGCTGGGAAGCTGTTTTACATAGTATTGGCATATAGGAATCAGTCGCCCAATAGACTGGTAAATATCAAACCACATACCAAGTGTCAGAATAAATATGCAATGTTTTTTCCGCTGATATAAGCAAATATAAGCAAAGAAATCTTTGACGAGAACTGTCCTTTAAAGGACTATTTTTTTTTCAAAATACCATGTATACTGGAGCATGTTTTTGGACTATTTTCGTTAGAAAGTAAAAGCTTAAGCAGAATTTGATCATGCAAACAAAATTGGTGCTCTTTCGACGGAATATTGTTGAAAAAGGTTCAACTGGCTGTAAAATCCAAAAAGAAATTTATAAAGCCACCAAAATGTACATAAAATGCCCAATGTTTACAGAAGTTTACAAAAAATAGATGTCTTGTTAAATGCTTAAGTAGGAGTTAGGTTACACAAAAATAGGAACCCTGAATATTGATCAAAATGACAAAATTCAACATGCCATAAAACCCCCTTTTTAATGCTGCCGAAATAGGAGGTGTACATTTGCAGGGTATATAAAACACCCGGCAAAGTTTCAGACCTCTTAAGTAAAAACTGAGGAGTCAATTACTCAAAATGACTATCCTGCTTATTTAATATGGGTAAAAAGTGATTAAGTTCAGTATGCCGTAAAATCCGGATGTCTTTAATGCTACCAAAATGGTAAGGTTTACATGTTAATTGTATATACAGAAACACCCTGCAAAGATTCAAATATCTTAGTTAAAAGCTATTAGAGAATTGGGTTACACAATCAGGGTAACCTGTCAGGGCCGCCTCATGACAAAATTGAATTTTTTCTATCCAAAATTGCAGGATTGTTTGTTTCATTCGAATAATGATTAAAAGCTCTGTATATAGTTGTGTCATTCATATGAAATTGAAGATGTTCACCCTTTTATTTTTAAAGGGACTTTGAACATTTTTGTCTCCCCCGCGACGAAAGTCATGGATAGCCAGGCATAGGCGTGCAAAGTATGACGGCGACTGGTACGGCAGCGAAAACTCCAGATAATTAGAGAATTTGGTTACACGGGCAGGGCATGGAGGTATAAACATGTTTATACCTCCATCATCAGGGTAACCTGCTGTAAGAGTATTTTTAAACTAGAGGCTCACATGAGCCTGTATCGCTCACCAGGTGACTGGTTTTATTCACTGTCACCAATAGACCACCCATTCATACTATAAATCAGTTCACCAGATGTTACATTTTCATTCTTGGATGAGGTACAAACTAAAAATCACAAACTTTGGAAGGGATCACCCAAAGACAATTGTAACCAAGTTTGGTTCCAATTGGCTCAGTAGGTTCAGAGGAGAAGACATTTGAATTCAGTTCCCATAGAGTCCCTATGTTAAGCTATGTTCCCTGCTGGCGGCCATCTTGAATGAGGTATGAACATAAAAATCACAAACTTTGAAGGGAAACATCTAAAGACTATTGTAACCAAGTTTGGTTCCAATCGGCTCAGTGGGTTCAGAGGAGAAGACATTTGAATGTATTTTCCATAGGGTCCCTATGTTAAACTGTGCTCCACACTGGCAGCCATTTTGGATGAGGTACGAACGTAAAAATCACAAACTTTAAAGGGGATCACCCAAGGACTATTGTGACCGAGTTTGGTTAAGTTTGACTTGGTAGTTTCAGAGAAGAAGATCTTTGAATACATTTCCCATAGGGTCCTATGTTAAACTATGTCCCGTGCTGGCGACCATCTTGGATGAAGTACGAACATAAAAATCACAAACTTTAAAGGGGACCATCCAAAGACTACTGTGACAAAATTTGGTCCCCATTGGCTCAGTGGTTTCAGAGGAGAAGATCTTTGAATGCATTTCCTATAGGGTCCTATGTTAAACTATCTTCCCCGCTGGCGGCCATCTTGGATGAATTGCGAACCTGCTGGACATACGTAGAAATTGTAGTTCTGGAAAACCTCAACACTTTTGCAATTCACATTTAACCTTTATCTCAAACAGTTTTTGAAATGAAAGTAAAAACGTTAAAAATTGTGAAAATTCAAAGAAAAAGCGGCAATAACTCCTATGTGGGTTGTCAGATTTTCTTCAAAATTTCAGGACCTGTAGATCTTACTATGCTGACCATTTTTTTATATAAATTTCACTTCTATCTTCTACCATTTTCAACATATAAGACTAAAAGTAACGAAAAACTGATTTTTTTACGGAAAAGGGGCAATAACTCCAAGACGGGTAAACGGACATTTTTCAAAATTGCAGGGCAGGTAGATCTCATCATGCTGATCATTTTTACCACGTCAGAATTTTGATATCTGTAATGGTTTTGAGTAATTTGCAAAAACGTTCTATTTTTAGTAACAGCAGCCATGTTTTTTGGTCTACGGTCATCTTGAAAGAGCATACCCTGGTAATGATTCAGGCCAAGTTTGGTTAGTATTGGCCCAGTAGTTTTAGAGATCTTTGAATAAAAGTTAACGGACGGACGGACGGACGACGGACGCCGAGTGATGGCAAAAGCTCACATGGCCGTTGGCCAGGCGAGCCAAAAAATGACTAAGTTCAACTTGATGTAAAACCGGGAACAAAATTAAAATACAACCAAAATACGATTAGTATACATGTTCACTGTAAATTACAATAATATGCCAAGTTTCAGATCTCATAGTAAAAAGCTATGAGACGAGTTGATTACACAAAAAGGTATCCTGCAAAAATGTTTGATCCAAAATGTTTAAATTCAACACGCAGTACTTAATCCAAAACAAATCATTGCAAAGGAGCACATGTTCAATGCATATGAAATCGCCCGAAAAGTTTTTTGCATCTCTTGAGAGGAGAAAAAAAATAGTTAAACAAGCTGTTTAATCATGAAAACAAATTAAAAATGCAACCCAAATGGCAGGTGTACATGTTAATTGTTTATAAAAAAAACAATTAACCTTTAAATTTCCAGACTTCTTTATTTAAAGCTATGAGAGGAGTTAAAATGTTGTCAGCAAATGACTAAGGAATCCAGAAAACTGTTTAAAATGCCACAAAAATAGGAAGTACACATGTTCAATACGTATATCCCGAAAATTTTCAGATCTCGGATAGAATATTTGAAAGGATTTTGAATAACAAACTAAGTATCCCCTTGTCCGGGCAGACAAACAGACAGACTGAAACTTATAACCCTTGAACTTTATTTGCGAGGATGTAAAGGAGAGAATAATTCCATTGACCCATCAATTGCTTACAGAATATACTAGTAACTCGTCTTTTCCAGGATTCAGACAAAATGTCAAATAATTGCCATGTTTTTAATTTTTGATTTGAGAAATTCCCCCTGTTTGGTTTTGCTTTTTCCCCGTTTGCCGATGTATAATTCTTTCTGATATAAATAAAACAACTTCGTGCCGATAGTGTAGAGATTAGAATTAATGTATAGACAAACAAGAAGTGGTCACACAACATATCCAAAAATCGCATACACGCAAAACTCGTATGAGGGCTAGTTAAAAAAAGAAAATAAGTTGGCCCAGTCCTTTAATCTCAGTTTCCGTTATATAGATGATGTTCTTTCATTTAACAATCCTCAATTTAAGGATTACCTTCACCTTATATACCCAAATGAACTCGAAAATAGACCACTGATACATCACCATAAGCATCATACCTGGACTTATACCTCTACATTGACAACTCTGGACGTCTGAAAACAAAACTTTTCCACAAGCGTGATGATTTCCACTTTGTACTTGTGAACTTCCCGTGTCTGAGCAGTAATATTCCAACATGCGTTTACATTTCACAACTCATTCGTTATTGTCGTGTCTGTAGTTTGTACAGTGATTTTGTCAACAGAGCCAACTTATTGTCTCAAAAACTTAGAGGTTAAGTCCAATAATTGTTGCAATTGTCACTACAGAAGTTTAATGGTCGTCACTATGATTTGACAGACCGCTAAAATGTTTCTATTTCACATATGAGAATAGATATCTTTGGGTAGATCCAGATCATGCTCACCTGCGGAATAACTGATGATTCCTCAAGTTTTTGTAGGGCTTTACTGCTAGTAGTGCTTTAGTTTTGTGGCATTCTTGTTCATTTTTTCATGTTTTTTTTGTTTGTTTGTTTTGTATTTTTTTTTACTTTGTCTTGCTTTCTTTGCTCAATTTGTGTTGAATATGAATTGTGATGTTTTTTTTTATTTTTGATTTTGGAATTTCCCTTTAACTTCTGTTTCCTTCTGTATTCGTTTATTGATGTGTTCTAACAAAGGACCGAATTTCAAATCATGTCCGCTCATACAAGCCGAGAATTCTTCTCCTCAAGCCTCATAGTAAGTTCAAGGTGGCCTTTAGAATCGGTTCGAACAAAAATTCATTCCTTTGGTATTTTTTGTATTTCAAGCAACTCTACATCCATGTAATTTTAACGCCAATGGATGCGGAATCACCAACAAACAAAAAAAGTAACTGGTAAAGTTTTTTTTTACAATCGCTGCCATCCGTTGCCAGACAAAAAGATCAACAGAAAACAATCACGCCTTACAAACAACTACAGGGTACTCACCAAGACAACTGTAAGAAACTGTGATATTAAAAAGATGAGTAACAGGTGGTCAGTAATATTTTAGGAAATACAAAAAATAAAATACATGCCAAAATCTGAAAGTATGAAGCGTATCATCATGAGAGATTCTCCAAAGATCAGGTACACCATAACTAAAATATATAAGTATAGATCATGGAGATTTTGAAGATCTTTTGATTTTTTAGAGAAGACAGACAATGAAGCTTTGGATAATCTATGACGATAATAGGTTGTACGTGAGATCGCTCAAAACATATAACAGCAATACAAACGTCGTTCTCTTCCTGTTATCAATGTAAACATTGGGATTCTTTCGAGTTGACATCTACTCCACATGTATCTGTAAATATGAACCGAAGAAAAAAAAAGCAAGGCAATCGAAGAAGAATAAGCCCCTAATCATTTGAAAGCGACCTGCAGCAGATCTTTAATTTGTTTACTACATCTGTGAAAAAAACCTCGAAGAAGAATCGAAGAAATAAAAGCTCCAATTTTTAAAAAGCGAACATATTTTTTTCAGCACGTCTTCAATTTGTAAACTACAACAGTGTAAGATTTTTATAAGCAGCTGAGGAGCACATGCGCTTACAAGATACCTCCTTTTTCAACTTAAATTATATACTTTGAAAAATTGCCGTCTCCCCTTGCAAATTGGGAATAGAAACCATATTCATTCAGACGGAATACTACAATTATACATTATTTCGGTAAAATCCAGTGAGCCAGTAATGTCAACATTTGTCAAAATACTATGGTTCTTTAGGATGACACGCACTTACATGGACGAAAAGACAACCGGATAGAGCCAAAAAAAGACGATGTGATTCTAATATACCCAAAACCAGTCGTTTGCAGGAGTTAAATAAAGGATACTTTTATTATTACAGTATGCACTATATCCGTTTGAATTTTGTCATTAATATTTACTCCATATCGTTTCTATTTGTGGTGTACTAGTTGCCGTTACAATCAAAAATATAACGATCCAGACAACTTAGGTACACAATAAGCTAAGAAAAATATACAGTGAAAGGATATGCAGTAAGTGCACACGAGACAGACTCTACAAATACATGGTATTATACCAAATAGTGGAACAACGCTTTTATCGTTGTTCTTCATCATTTGGCCTTCAACGATGAGCTTTGCTCATACCTTATAGTAGCTTTATCACACCTTATAGTAGCTTTGCACATACCTTATAGTAAGTTCAAGACGGCCTCAAGCACTAGTTTGGGTGAAATTTCTTGCTAGATGTCGCACAACGCTAAATCCATGTTGAAATACCCCCATGCATGCAGGATTGCCACATAAAACTGACTGGAAAAGTCTGCCATCCATTGTCAGACAAAAAGACTAACAGAAAATAATCAAAGCATATAAACAACCACAGGGTACTTATCAACTCAATTTTACGAAAACTGGGGAAAATAAAATCACAAGATGTTGGCACTTAGTGTAGGTGGTCAGACAAACATTTGGAAATTGCCATATTTTGAAGAAATAATAATATATCTTCATAAGAAATTATCTCAAGAACAAGTACACTTTAGCTTGAATATAGATGGAATATGCACACAAGCAATTTTAATTAAGAAGACAGAACAACAGTTATCATGACTGTCATGTATAATTCAAGGGCTCTAGAAGGGAACGTTCAAAAGCTAGCCCATCCGTCATTAAGGTACGAGGTACGATCCTAGTAAACTTACAATATTTATAACCAGAATATATACGTTTCTTTTGAAGGGGTATCACAACAACTAGCACATCTGATATATAATACACAGGAGATACAACATATTCCAGATGGGATGGTATGTGAATTAGGACAAAGTCAAACTTGGGATATTTTTATCCAGATGCAAAATTTCTCCGCAGGTGGACACCTTTCGATGTTGCAATCAATAAAAAAACAAAGAGTATTGAAGTATAAGTTCTCGGCGGTATTTCGAATCGGAATATATATTGTCACATACCTTTTTGCATTTTCACATTTTACAGGCGAAGACATCAACCAATTATCAAATCGTGATTTCGCCCATAAAATCATGTTTCTCTTAAATGTCAATTTAAGATATATCAGAAAAAAATCTTTCAAACGATATGTTCATACCTCCATTCTTCATTTGAAAATCTAGAGTTTATTGGAAATTTAGTATTTGACCAAACGTTATAAAACAACAAAATGGATACGCATAAAGACGATTTAATATAGCATATCTTTCTTACAAATGGTTGTTTTGAATGAACAACAAACCGATTATGTGACAGTAACTTATTACAATATCACAGAAATTAACATATCGACGATACAAAAATATAACATTTTGTTTTATTAAAATAAAGGCAAATTGATATCAGAAGTCACACTTTGTAGTATTTATAAATATGAAAATATATAATATATTTATATTTTGTACACCATGATCTTTATAATAATATCTCTATTCTTTTAAATATATATAAATAATTTGAATAATTTACAGCTGTATCATAATGTTGCTCATTCGTTAACAATTTGTTTTACAGCGGTTCATTTTACATTGTTTACATTGCCCCGTCTTCGTAACGAAATGTGTCCTTGTACAAATAGACAGTCCTCTGAACATCAATCAGTGTATTGTGTAATCAACTTAAGCACACATTTTTTAAAAGACAGGTCAATACAGATATAAGCACAAATAAATTACATCCAAAAGATTTACAGATAGAAATCGCTGCATTAAAATGTTTATGGCAGTATTCATGAAATGTCATTGGTGATTGGCTCCTCCTTCCAATTGTTTTCATCGAAAAGTCTTATGAAGTTTCCCCATCTCAGTATCTCACACTCTATTAAAACACAAAACATGTGTAAGACTAAAAGCACGACTAGGAGTTAAATCTAGTTGAATAGTATCGCAGTGAATTAATGAAATAAAGACCCTTACAATACTTAAAAAATATGAAAAATAATATGAACTAGAAATCAGTGATTTTTTTTCTGGCCCAAGTTTTCAATTATTGGAATATAAAACTGGCAAAGTAAAATTTAAGATTTTGCTATTTTCATGGATTCGCAACAGACATCGATATATCAATTTGTGTTTGAAATACTGTTTGAAAAAGAAATGAATATATGTGAATTGTGCGGTTTCAATTAATTTTGATTGAATTTCTCATTCATTAATTAAATATTGTGAAATCATCCAAATATACATATAAGCATGCACCTATAAAAGTAAATGATTTTAAGGTCTAGAAAAAAATGCATGATTCTGTCAAAAGATCTAACTATTATCGCATGTGTAAGTTGTGCACTAATATATAATCACTGTTTGGAATAATCGTAAACAATACTAAAAATATCATAATTGAAAAGGAGATTGATAGTTTTGAATAATTATCTAAATAATAAAAATTGACTTTCACTTTGTAAATATGACAATTTTAGTATTCACTGATCAAAGAAAATGTTAATACAAAAATATTTTATACCCATTAGAATCTTAACTGAATTTCGGAAATCTATTACGCAATTCAATTATTTTACAATATTGTAAAATTAATTCTATCGCCACATTTAAAATTTTCAGATATTGCACACTTGTTGAAATTTTGTTTTTAAATTGATTTTATATTGTCAAAATAAAAAGAAACATAAAAACGATCCTCGATTTATTATGCATGAATCTTGAATAAAAATGGGCAAAACGTGTAGATAAAAAAGATTCTTGGTTTCTCATGTTTTATAAAAAAAGGTTTTCTATTGTAACGGACAATACTACAAAACTACTATATACAATCTATAAAATTTCAGTGTATGAAATAAGTGTCATGCTGAATAAGATTTTGATGTAGAAAGTCTGAATGAGTGAATTGTCTATTCTAATATGACTTATATAAATGCATGCAAACGTAATTTTAATCTAAAATTAATCATTTTTTTATCAATTGACGAAAATGTATGTAGGGGTGAAATAGGACAAAAAGGGGCCTTTCGGAATTCGACATTGTGTAAAGTATTGGTGACTGCAAAAAATAATTAGTAGGTTGAAAACTGCAAAACGACACATGCTTTTAATTTAAAGAAAGGATTAAATCAAATTTGGAGTTTTTTTATTCTTGTATTTGAAGAAGTGAAATCAGGGGTGACAACTCCACAAACGTGAAAGGGAAGGTCAAAGAAAAGGGGAAAGATACGGATAATATAAGACATGTAGGGGGACAGATATGGATATTGGGGAAAGATAGACCCCAAACACGGAGGATAATATGAATGCATAATATCAGTGTTAAGTATTAGAACATTTGTATATGTGGATACATGGAAACGTGAGCTATTTTCTACAGATGCAAGGTTGTACAAGATTCATCTACTTGTGTTGTATCACCCTACCACAAGGGTATCAGTTTTCCTTGAAATATCTCGGATTTCCTCTATTCTTACATATCACCCTCCTTACACGCCTGCGTACATCAGATATTGGCTTATAATCTTTATAATCAGTTGATGTTGGCTGTGTTGAAAGAAAAATTCATTTGAGAGTTTCTAAAGAATGCAGTTTTCAATAATGTTTGAAGCAAATTCTTTAACCTTGGTTTCATTTTTCTCAGTCTATAGTGTTTGTGTTTTTACTGTGTGAAGGATATAAACTTCAGACAAATTTTTCATAACAAATCAACAATAACAAAATGATTAGTTCATGAATGAAAGTTAGTATTATATATTATCTTGTTCATAACATTGATGTTGTTCGATTGTCGAACAGAATGTACCTACGAAAGCACTTGTATCTGACTGAATTAAGGCAAAAAGCGCATCATAATATCTAGCAACACCGTTAACTCCTATATATGTACACTTATGCTTGTTTACAACAATGACGAAAGGGTGTCTATCTCAAATTTCAGAGGTGTAATCATATAACTTGTATAAATTCGAAATCATAGATAGACACCCTTTGCTAAAAAGAAACTAAACGAACTTACAACAGCCCTACGTGGTGATGGAGCTCGAATACTACTGGTTGATGAGATTTCAGGTGATTTCGATGTTAAAAGACCTTCCTTTCCTCTGAAAAGACTGCACGTCAAGAAAGAAATTTCTTAATGCCATGCATCTGTTATAAACAGCCACATTCTGATGAAAATTGATTTAGAAAAATATATCTTTGCAAAAGTTGGTCTTTTTACAAAAATTGAAGCAGTAGGTTTTTATGCTTTAATATTTAGATTACGTAATTAAATTTATGAAATAGAATTATAAAATGACCACATTTTTCAGATCAAACTGATTAAAACATACTTTAATTTTTCTTAAAAAAAATTCTGTATATTTATAAATTTGGCAATACATTATTTTGTAATATTTGTACAGCAAATCATTAAGGGAAAATAAGCATAAATCTAATACTACAGGTATCGTATTACAGTTCTAAACTAAAACATTCGACTTCTATCTAAAAACGAGAAACTTAAAAAATGATGCTTATCTATCTATTAGAAAAATTAGAAAAAAAGAAGTAATTAAAAGTTAATCAAAAATTTAAATCAATTAGAAAAAAACCTTTCCTGAATTAAACGTTATTTACAGGGAACAAAGTATTGATTTACTGCACTTTTTAAAAATATATATTAAAGTTGAATTACTGAATCTTTACTTTGTTTGCAATTGAAAAAAATTGCATTTTCAGCTTATAAACATTCGCTGATTGAAAACACACAAAGGTTCAGTGAAAAAAGGTTTGGTAAAACATGAAAACTGGAACATCGAAAGAAATTTAAGGAAGTCTTAGGGTTCAATATCATGGAAGGTATAGGTTTTGGTGGTTCTTGATAAATTTGTAGGATTGGGATAAGTAAGAATAATGTACATTTCATTACAACATGTGGATTTGCAACTCTCTATGATACAATCAGGATGTTGTTTCAAAAATAATTTGTTTTTGGGAAGTTTGGCTTCAAACAGGACAGATTTTGAGGTTTCAGGGTGAATGCGGTACAGATGGAAGTACCTGATTCGGACACGTTTCTGTACTCTCAGCTTCCGAACCTAAAATGGAGATTATAATGAATGATATGATTTTTAAACTAAAAGCATAGAGGCAAAGCAAACTGCGAACTAAGCATTCAAAATCACACATTCTAGCTACAGTCCACTCGATTTATTGGCACTGGATCCAAAACTTACTATGGATTATGGTGTTCCATATCTACATACATATTCATAATTTGTGTTTTAACATCTGTGCCTGAAGTGTCCTCTCCTTCTGGTAGATATCTGTCCATTAGTTGTTTATGACGATCCATCTGCTCTCTTACATGGAGAAGTTTATCTCGCACATGCCCTATTGTCTTTATTGGGAATAGGTAATCATCTGGAGCTACACGTGCCTCAATACGATACTGGAATCATTGAATATAGCCAAATTCATATAAACATGCCTTATTTTCTGTATTGCAACATGCATAGGGAGAGATAAGAATTTTAAATGAATACGTCTTTTTCGTGAAATTTTAGTGTAAAAATACCATAATGTACAATAATAATAAAATTAAATTTGGTAATATTTAGCTTAACATTGAAATAGTGTTTTTATATTAAGAACAGAAATCCTTAAACAAGATTGTTTATCACAAATCTTTTTATGAAAACAAATTTACTTGTAATACTGAATAGAAAATGAAATTTTTATACAAACGCAAACACACACACACACATTTACAATTAGTAATAACTTTTAACGTAATTAAGCAAATGGTAACACTTGAGGTGCTGATAAGATTTAAAAAGTATTCATAAAAAAATCGAAATCATTTATTGAGGCACATCAAAGTTAATTTCAAATATATAAAAATAAAATATATTTTTGTATTTTTGTTGACCTAACCTTCAATTTTGACTTACCATATTGGATCACCTAGTTAGGTTTTGCAACGTTATATAAAAACTAAGTTTTATCTCACACATATCTCTATGTTTTCTTGCATATTCAATGGGATATTTTATTGTTGTTAACAACCATAAATCCTTAACAATACCAAATTGAGCTCAAACCTCGCAAACGGATTTATGTTTATTACAGCAAACTTTCAAGTCAAGTGAAATTTAAAGCATTTTCGGTATGTTAAATGCTACTATGCCTATGCCTATGTTAATTTCAAATTTAACAAAAAGAAATTTAAATTTGAAAAATTCAACATAACTATGTTAAATTCAGAAACTGCAAATTTTCAATTTCACATAAAATAAAACAGAGCTGATCTGAAATCTGCTGAGGTCCACCTGCAGTGGAATTGAGACATCACGAGATTAAACACATTATTGAAGACCTTCTCTTACTTGATTGTCATCTGTATTGTAGAATGTCAGTATTGGAAAGAAAACTCGTTAATGTAACAATTACAAAAAAAGAAGATCAAAACAAAAACTTGTTTTTTTTTTACTTTTTGAGTAGTTCTTTGAGTAGTCATGCCGTTTGTATTTCCTTGTTAGTATTAACATTTTATTGCCATGAATGCTTATTTTTTTTTGATAGATTCTTCATTATATGATTTCAATTAATCATTTTTCATATCAAAAATCTATTTATATTATTTTAATTTGGGACTTAAAATAATACTTGGTGTATTTTGTTCTACGGTCAAGATTGTATAAAAGCAGCATATATAAATTTTTACAATTTGCTTGAAGCTTAATATTTGCGACTACTGTACAAGCAAAACACAGCAATTCATCTTTACGAGCAGCACTATAAAATTCAAACACGTTTTTGTGATTTACTTTACAAATCTAAATCATGTGATTTACTTTACAAATCTAAATCAAACTTTGTAAAACAAATGTTGGTTAAATTGAAAAATGTAAAGATAATCGTAACTTTTGGTGATAAAGTGCAAAAAAAAAAACATTTTCAGTAATTTGGTTAATTCGACGCCAAATCAGTGGAAAAACTTTTTCTTTTTATTTTAAATTAAAAGGATAGTACTTTTTTACAATTATATACTAAAAAGTTAAAAGCAGACCAGAATGTTGACTGTTTCGAAACATTACTCCAACAGGGCAAATGGTGAGTTTTCAAAGGTCATTTAAATTTAAATCCATTTTAAAGAAAAAGACAGGCTCCAAGTTTAACACTCCGAAACTCGCCATTTACTTTATCTTCAAGCAATACGGGACTTTCGAGATAGGAACTCTCGTGTAATTAAAGGCGGAAATGATCGCCTCTTATAACAAGAAAAGTGACTGGATTCTTGAACTATTGAATCAAATATATACTACATGAAAAAAATATTTATGAAATTGAAGTGTATATACTTATTATTGTTCCTACATGATAATTATTTTACTAAATTTCAACTGACTACAACAATTAACCAAAAGCGCTACAACAGATTCATTTTAAACCATCCTTAGCTCAACAGTGTTCACTAATTAGTGATTCCCTCTCAATGTATTGATGTATTGATTTTTGTTCCCATAATTATAGAACTTTTCCGGAATGAACACCATTCCAATGTCCCGTATTTTTCAAGCAAAAGGTTCTGGTAATTTATCTATTATACTCGTAAAAATGATTTGAGATATAAAATAAATAAAACACTTAAGTTTAAGAAAAGTACAAACCTTCCAAGACATGAGATTTTTGGGCTCCGTAAAGTTGCCCTCTTCATCTCGGTAACACCTTCCACCATCGATGTAGTTTGGCTGAAACATTTGTAGTTAGAGCTATTGACTGCAACAACTGGAACTTTCAGCTAGTCATTTTGTACAAGAAGCAGCATATAAAAACACATGCACAGACATTCAAATGTGTAAGAAATAATTAATATTGTATAGTTGATCGCGTTGTATTTTACGAAATCATGTGGAAAGACAATTGCAAACGAAAAAGCGCATCTCATGGGATTGATGGCGGCATATTATCTCATATGCGCCATCAAAGCTGTTAAATCGCAAAAGCCATGCTGATAATCTGGAACAAGTGCTTTCGTTTCTACAATGGTTCGACAATGAACATGATGATTCTACAGTCTACAATGATTGTACACATATATTTAATGTCAGAACTTCCTAAAGCAATGAAGAAAAAAAACAAAATCATTTGTTGGATTAAACATTTGTAAACACCCTATAATAACTTGAAACAAGAATGGAATTAAAGTCTTTTTAACAAAATCACAATAAATCAAAAATTCCTTTCAGTAAAAAACAGTTTATATGTCAAACTGCTCTAAAATTAAGGCTAATACCTAAATTAACCAACTGAATAAATATTCTTTGAGTACTTAATTAAACTTATTTTTATCGTTGCTTTACCAAAAACTGTTGAATATATAATAAAATTCAAGAAATTGTTTAAAAATGAAGCTGAATAACTATATGTGTTATTAAAAGAAGGAATATTCTGACACTATTCGTAAATGAACAATATTTCGATATCTACTCACTGTCACAGTCGTCGCTCTTAAGTTTGTTGTTGTTTGCTCTGGGATAGCTTCTACCTGAAAAATGTTCTCTTCCAGTTATAATGCACACTACATAATGAAATTTCTGGGTGATATACTGATGATATCAGAGCATCAATGAAAACAGGTGATTAATTCTAAATGCTAAGGTTCCTTGACTCTGAAATATGATGTAAACTTTAAACATTTGACCTGTTTTCATTGATACACCGAATGCATGCAATTTGGGAATCTATCATATGTATGCCTTTATTGTCGTTTTTAAGAAAAAGTAAAAACAACATTCTAATGACTAATTCAATTATTTCATAATGGTAAATCATTACGGAAAATGAACGTATAGTCCAAACTATTATTGTCTGTAAATTACTGTTTCATGTGCTAAAGGCCAAGTTCACACCAATACTAGTCGTCGTCTTGCGTCATCGCCATGGTCATCTGCAGGTTTTGTTAAACCGCAGACTGCATTTGAGTGCGGGCAATCTTGTTCACATAATACTTTTGTTAACCTTATAATTGAGCATACGGATAATAAAGGGATACGGAGTAAATGTACATGGGACAAAATCTCTATAAATACATAGGAATATTAAGCAAATGGAACAACGCTTTCATTGTTGTTCTTCATCTTGAAGTCACCATGAGGCCTTCAACGAAGAGCAAACACTCTTACCTCATAATAAGTTCAAGACGGCCACTAGCAACGGCTTGAGCGGAAATCACTTGCTAAATCTTGAACAACGCTTCATCCATGTATCCAATTTGTCATGGATGCGGGGTCGTCAGCAAGCATAACATATCGGGCAAAGTACTCTTACAAACACTGTCATCCGTTGCCCGACAAAGGTACCAATAGACAATACAACATATAAACATATAAAGCATGTCATATTAGTGACTGCAGAGGTCATAGCAGCCAATTTTAGTGTTGGTGACACAAATGTTCCTTGCAATACCAATCCGTATTTCTTTACTTTGCCTAAAAAGTTTATTCCGACCAAGCATATCCATTAGAGTGAAGCATATTTATCTCAAAACTTGCCTCAAATTAAATTGCCACGAGAACTTTTCGGTGTTGTGTAAAACACTCAAATGAAAAAACCACTAACAGTGAAGTAAAAATAATTCGTTTTTTGACCTAGATCTTATTTACCACTGTAAAAATAGGATTTTTACACACTAAATACTTGTTACTATAATGATGTAACTTAAAGAGTTGAGGTCATTATTTTTTTTCATAAATTCACTTTGAATCAAAGAGCAAAATGTCTACACCTATTCCAAAAAAAGCAATCCTTATAAAGTAAGTGAGAACGGAACCGTCAGTCTAAAAAAGAATACTCCAAAGACAATGTAAACATCTGAAAACAAAGAAAAATAACAGGAGTACGACACAGAACAGAGAAATGAAGACACACATATATACAATGTATATACAAAGATGAACAGCACGGATCCAATAAACCATGGGTGAGATCAGGTGCACCGGTAGAGTAAGCTTTTCCTGCTTCTTATAAGACACCCACAGTTTTGAACATGTCATTTCTGATAGTCAAGTCAAATCCAAAAAAGGAAAAGAAATTAACTTTAGCTTGAATGGAAAGATCTGTTGACATTTGGGAAGCAGATATCTCATGAAGGTCAACAAGATCGGTCATACATGACTAGTATCATAGAACTTTCAAAAATGATGATAAAGTAAAAACTTTACACGACCTTTGTGGCCGATGAGGGCTTTATTAGCATGACTTGGCCTCTAGCGTCTAAAAAACATTAATAAAAAATCAATTTTTCGTCACAAATTTGGATGTTTTGTTTTATCTAATTCAGATATCAAACACTAATTCAATTTCTGATTAAAAAATTGGACACGCATTTTCAAAAAAATTCCTATATGTTGTGAAAGGGGAAAGAACTTTCCTTTTAACCTTATTAGATGATATATGATTTATAAGGTACTACAAATGTAAATGCCAATTCTCTTGTGCATTGCATTAATCATAAAACAAATCAAAATCTGATCTATGTAAAAAAAACACTCTTTAAGATAATAGACCTTACTTTCGAGATAACTGTATTTATAAGTTCGATGTTTGAAACAGGCATTTTTATTGATGCTTTACAAAGAATTAAAATCTGCTTCCAAAGTATTTATGAAAATTGTTAAAACAAACGTGCAAATAACTAAATACCGAGGTTACTGTGAATTTACTTTCTGCATATGCGCATTTCGACAACTTATGTCTCATCAGTGCAGATAAAATCTAAATGTTTGGAAGACCATATACTCAAAGATATTTAAAACTGCAAGTGATTTTTCAGAGTTATGTGACTAGGTCTACTTCCTCAAATGAAACAAATATTTGCTTAGTGAGATTTTTTATGAATCTTTTTAACCATTGTATTATTCAATTTTGGGATATAATTTTCTTTCGTATTCCGTTATTGTGAAAAAGCACAAGAGAATTAGTGTCCATGATTACTACGTGTTTCTAAACATACAAATTCAGGTAAAATGTTGTCTAATGGGAGGATAACGTGGGTATATTGGATAAAATGTGTGGCTTCAAAGGTTTTGAAAAGAAAATGGGGTTAAAAACAGAGGAATACGCCATTCTTGTTACACGCTTAACAAACCAATGAGTACCAAAATTATAAACAGTAATGTGAATGAGGAGTAACGGTATAAATCTAATCGTGTATTAATAATCACCAGTGAATTTTATTTAGTCAAAGGACAACCCAAAAGTTCTGATTTTTTAATAAGAGGATATGGAGTAAATCGTTATAATGACTGATAACGACATTTAATTTTGAAAAGGGGATTTGGGGTATAAAATTACAATTGCCGATTTCGTATATGGAATGCTGAAAGAGAAGATTCGGAAATGAAAATTAGTTATATTCAAGCGCAAATAAATATACAATGGTTGAAAAATTGAAGAAAAAGAACGCAGTAGAATATCAGTTACCCAAGTCGCCTTACTAAAGAAATTTCGCAAGGTCTACATCTCTGCAAAGTAAATGGTATCACGCTGGTTTAATTTGCGTCGGAGGTTTGTTTCTTAGTTTCGTCACTTTTAGCAGTGGTTCTGTTGTATTTGCGCGGTCAGTTTTAGAAATTGAGGACGCCGTTGTACCTGGACTGAATCATCGCCCAGGTAACTGATATTCCTTATTGGAGGGTGTAACCCTTTTCCATAGGTCCAGAGTACACCATAAATGAGAGTCCACTTTTTATTTATATTTTTAAATTGGAAGTACAAGTACACAATGCTCGAACTTTTGAGTCCAAAGTACGTCAAAAATAAGGCCAAAATCCCGAGTCCAAAACATTAGGGTTTATATACTTTTACCACTTGCGACTGCATGTTAAGTGCACGTTTTTTTCTTTTTTTGGTTTTTTGGCAGCTTGTAAACTCTCATAATAGAGGTATTATACTTCAGTGATTGTGCAGGTAAACTATCTTAACCACTCGACCACAAAAGCAGCAGCTTCGGAGGTGTAATGATATCAATTTAAAGGGAAAGTGCCGATATTTGTTTCAGAAATTAAGTGTTTATTCGGGGCAAGACCCATGGAATATTCAAAGATTCAAAATGAGCCCCTAAAATAACATGGGCAATATATTACCTCAAATTCTCTTTCTTCTCGTCTCAGCTCCCTCAATTTATTTGCAGCATATTCAGACTTTGGCTTCCTACGGCGTGGCGTTGTTACCTCTACTTTATTTCCAACAAGGGCAGCCTATTTAGAATGATATAACTATGAGGGAAGGGTTTATAATATCACAAAACGGCATCTGTCTCTTTTCACTGATTTATCTACTTTTCTGTGAGTAATTTTAAATCAAATGAATTACTTAATAAAAGATTTAGTGAGAAAAACTATTTTTTATTTATTATGTCAACATTTGAATGCATTGAACAAACCAATGAAGTGTTTAAATGATAATATCAAATTTAAAGATACGTAAGCAAAGTAAGTAAATATAAAAATTATGTATTGAATAAATCAAATCTAGCACAAAATTAAAAAAAAAAGATCTATCAAACAATTTTGCATTTAAAATAAACAAAATAACGAAGTGACAGAGACAGACACATAGATTAAACATGCATTTAAGTATCATGCCATACCAATTAACAGCAGGTTTTTGTAACTGCCACCATTTTCTTCATCATGCTTGCAAGTCAATGTTACAACACGCATGCGTATCTGAAAATGAATAATTTCATGGGTGTGTTAGTTAGCTTGAATAAGCAATGCAAAACTCGCGCGCATGTCTTTCCCATGAGAATCAACTTTAGCAAGAACGTTTAAAGCAATTGACAATAGACAAAAATTAATCTTTTAAATTGAGTAACAATACAAACAACAAAAACTGCTCAACATAAAAAGCCAGAAAGCCACGGCTGAATGGGTCTGCAGTTCTGGAAAAGGCTGGTTTGACTTGCTTCCAACAGCAAACTTACAAGTCAAGTCCAACCTTTTTTGTTGGTATATTTTACGTTTACAAGGCAAAAATTTCAAGAAACCAAATCAAAGTCAGGTGAAAATTTTTTATCACCTTTCTATATTTTTTGCGTTTTAGTGATGCTCCAATGACCCGAAACGGGTACCTAGCTGGAATAACATCTCTCGTAGTAGCAAAATAACGACGCACATAATGAGGTCGATACATTGAAATATAAGGCTGGTAGATTGACAGGTAAGGTTGAAACCGTGGAAGCAGGAATGGACCAGCTGATGTTTCGATGACTCTTCTGGCTGAAATTCGTCTTTCTAGTTGTTCTGCAAGGGAGGGTTTTATCGGTGGTAAAGACTGCTCCCTTTTAGCCATGGCGGTATCGGCAATGACGACACGTGAGCCGCCTTTAAAAGCAGGACTTTTTAGAACTACAACTACCTGGTTGGATCGTCGGGAAGGAGGACAGGATACAGCTCGAGGTGCTACAGATGTGGCACGAGGTGCTACTGTTGATGCACGAATACGCCTTGAGGTCACTGAGGATCTAGGCGAGGCATAAGTCTCTGTGTCAACCTGTCACCAAAAGGAGGGAAAAATATAAAATAAATTTCTGAAACATAAATTGTATTGTAAATAACATTTTTAACTTTGTATAGGCAGGTGACTTCAATTCACGGACCCAGTCAACCGTTCTTTCCATGTAAATAGAATCAAATTCCAGTTTGTTCATTCTCATGAGCTACTCTTTACTTTGCTTATTCAAGCAACCCTCCAGTCGATTAAATTAAGCAGCACGAATACATAACTACTGACACATACATTCAGATACCGTTCTGTTCCATTATTTTGTTCGAATAGTTTCATAATAATATCAACTGGTGCATTTTTTTCAGTAATTTTATAGACAACAAAACGATATTCGAAACAAAACACTATCAAACTAAATCAGTAATTGAATAGTCTATGTAGGGACAAGGTAAACTGGATTTCACATTGGTTAAGTAATAAAAGAAAGTAAAAATATAATTTTGTCGGTAATTTGGTGGATCAAAAAAGGGAAATTTTGGTAATCATACTGGGAAACACGTGCTTAATAAAGTCGGGTAAAATAAAACACTCAAAATCTGAATATACATATCGTGCTTTATACTATCACTATAGTTAGGTATGCAATGGTGGCATAAACAAGGCAGTGGTTTCTTCAAACCCGTTACCTTGATGTTGATTTTCTCTAATGTAGAAAGTTCAGTTCCTTTCGCACTGGCTTGATATAAATCTACTGTATGTGTATGACCCGGAAGAACTTCAGTAGCTGAGATAGCTGGTATACTAGCTTTCTGAGCTAGAGGATACACCACCAATCTATCTGCTGATATGTCCTCCTCTAGGCGTTTTTCATACTCTCGTCTCTTGTATTTGTCTTCTATATCTTCTAAACGTTTTCTGAGAAAACTGATCGGTGACGATGAAGTTTGAGGTCTGTAACTTGGGGTCGGGGAAGAACTTCTTACTGGAATCGTTGATGAACTTCTAACTGGCGATAAAGCCCGTCTTATTGGCGATAAAGCCCGAGAATAACTTCTATGAGACGATGCAATTATTGGATAATTAGAATGTGTTGGATATTTTGAGGACACTTCGCGAAGTGTTTGATAACCTGTTTCGAGTCTATTTCTTATTTCTGCTCTAAATGATCTCATGTCATCCATGTATCTAGTGAATGCAGAATCAGAAGCTGTCGATGCGTAAACCGCAGGACCGGCTAACATTGGACCCTTAAGTGTTAGTGGACGCGCTATGTAATGAAAACCCATGCTCTCTCCCTTCACGGGATCTTTATATTCTCCTTCAACACTTATAACCAGACTTGCATTATCATATTCATCAAGATCGACATTTTGTAAGGCGTCTCGTGCTTTTGATGCTGTTCTAGCGACAATGTTATGAAATAAAATGTCATCTGTAATTTTTGCTCTTTCAGGATCAGATGTTGTATCTGCCTGAGGAATATAAGGAGACATAGCTAGGTCTGGTAAACTGGGAACTTGACAATCATATTCTCCACTTTCAAAATCAATTCTACGATTTGGTCCGAATGGGACGTATTCGAGTGGAGAAGGTGATCTTTCTCTGTCCACGATATAATATTCACCAACTCCTACATCGGACGAGTCAACTGGATAGTCGTTATAATACTCACCATTAGATAAATCCTCTATTTCATCGGATGCCACTGACTCGCCATCAGCATAAGGGCTTGCAGCACTACCAGACCTTCCATTCCGTCTTCGGAGTGCTCTCCTGTAATAATTACCACCTCTTTTTCGTGGCCCTATTCTACCTTTGTATCTCTTTGGTCGTGCATAAGTTTCCCGATCGGGGGAAGAGCGTAGACTTTGAGTTGGAGTTACGTATGACGATACTTCGGACGAATTGTCATCGTCGTTTAATTCTCGCAATCTGCTCGGTATTGCATATTTACGCAAAGGTGATGTCCAATCGAGCTTTGTCAATATTCCTAAAGGTTGAACATTTGTTGTTCCTCTGTATATAGGTGGTGCCAGGGTTGGGTAAGCCGTTGGACCCTTCGTGAACAGGCTGGGTGGAATTGTTGTCGAGTTGTTAGTATGAAAACGCCTAGCTGGAGTGAGAGAAGTCTTCTGATCTGTTGTCTTGCTCGATGAGGGCTGCATGAATATGGTATGGGAATTTTGTAAGCATTTTGTGAGTTTTATCTCATTTTTGTGTTGGCATATAAGAAAAATCATTGTAGTCAAAATTATCAAAACCTGTACGCTAACAATTCAAGAAAATTGAAAAAAAACTAGTAGTAAAGTTTAAGACTAACGTTCAAAGATAATGCAAGTTTAGTTTAAGGACAGCAATAGTCAGTTCAGTTCAGATCAAATCAAATCGTTTGGAAGACAAAACCGAAATATTGAGAGCAAATAACCTATGGGATCAACCTTAAAAAATAGCTAAAGATATAGTTTTGCACGAGATATAGATATAGTTTTGTCTAAGTTTAGACAATTTTCTTCCTTAACTTAGCTATTGCATGATTGCAAATGAAATCAATTTTTGGGCCATCACTGAAATAACCTAAATAAATTCATTTGACATCGTGTCTCTTTCAGCAGCTCTACGACTTAAACTTGTTTATATTTGAAATCAATGTTCATTAAAATTCTTACTTGTATTGTTCTTTTGTATGCTTTATATATGTGTATATATTTATATATTCATTCTTATGTATATTACTTTTATGATTTGTTGTACAACGCCATTGAATATGTTTGTCAAATGTAGAAATAGGCGATTAATCAAATAATAAAGTTTCAAGTTTCAAGTTTATTAACCGAGAATGGATTTTATCAAGATTATATGATCTTGGTCTTTAGAATTGATCCTTTTATTTTTAACACGGTAGAGCACTTCATTCTACATTTCAACGTTTATTCAGGGTTATTTTTTTCGTGATTTTACGCACAGCATGTAGTCATGACTCACATAACCCCAGCATCATACATTGGGCTACCCAGTAAGCATTTGATAATCCTTTTATTAGAACATGCCAAGTTCTCTTCCAAAATTTAAGATTTCTGTCAACAAGCTAAAGTACGGAAACTACGAATTTAAAAAGCTCCAATGCCTAAAATCGCAAATATATATTGACCTAAGGGGTATCCCTGCCGTACAAAACTTTGTTGTTAATTGTTAACAGACTTTTGTGAACGTCTAGACCTTCAGGTTGTGTGTTCTCAGTATGATGATATGTTTAAATAATGTTTGTTATATATGCTGTTTATCTCATTATCACAAACATGAAGCATTTTATGACAATAAAGATTCTGAATTTGAATTTTTTAAAACAAATTTGATCTTGATCCTCCATTTTTAAGATTTAGATTTTATCTGCACTGAAGAGACATAAGTTGTCGAAATGCGCATATGCAGAAAGTAAATTTACAGTAACTTCGGTATTTATTTATTTTAAGATGATCCGAATAGACAAAAATTGTCGAAAAAGCCAAGATTGATTGCACTTTCATAATTTTGTGTCTCTTCTTGTGCAATGTAATTTTGTAACAACCTGTTTGTTATGCTTCTTTCGCGAGACAGTTAAAAAGGGAAGTCTGCAGTAATTTTGTTTGCATTAAATTGCCTCCGAAATTCGGTTAAAAACCCTAAAGATTTGAATAAATGCATCAAAATGGCTTCTAATATAATAATTTCTTCAATTAGTTATAAAATTGTAAAAAAAAACATCCAAATTTACAGCAAGTTCGATATTTAGTTATTTGTCCTGATGTTTTCAAAAACCAATGGTATCTAAATAATCATAAACAATGTGTTACTTGTTGTTTTATTTTGCTAATAAGTGTCGAAATTGAATTTTTTCATTTGTGAATTAAAATTCAAGATGTCACAATTTTCAGAGATATATGTCCATCAACGGCTAGAGAAAAACGGCAGTTGAATGGCAAAAACAACTCTTAAACAAATAGAACCGAGTATCGAAAACCGTATTAACCATACAGCTGAGCTCTGTTCTTTGTGGAGTGGGGGTTCTTTTTGGGGAAAAGTTTTGTGTTGTCGTTGAGTTTCCTTACATACTCATGTGATGAAACTTAAATGAAGGACACCAGCAAAAGGGGAAAATGAAAAAAAAATATTGTTGGAACAAATAAAGGGACCTGGAGTAAATGTACATGGGACAAAATCACAATAAATACATGATAAGATTAAGCAAATGGAACAACGCTTTTATTGTTGTTCTTCATCTTGAAGTCACTTGGAAAACACTTTTACTTTGAGCAAAGAAGAAGCAATGTATTTCGTGAATTTACCATATCTTACTAAAGTTTTCAAACTTCTTTGCTGTTTTGGAAGATGATCTATTGTTGGGTCATAAATTAATCATTGTTGCCTTCTAATGTTTCCTGAATTTTTGTTGCTTGTTGCATACTTTCGAAATATTGAACCAATATTTTATCAATTAATCTATGCAATTTTTCAGTTTCTTCGCCTTTGTAACAAAAAGGCAAACAACACACTGCTAGTTTTGGTTGATAAAATATGAGGCAATTCAAACACAACAAAGGACCGTAAAGTTTGTTTTCCGTGAGAAATAGAAAGAAACGTTTACCATATTTTTATATATTCCTTCCGCATATGCAGAAAATAAATTCACAGTAACTTGGATATTTTGTTATTTATACCACTATATATCTATCTTATATGCCAACACAATATGATAAAATGATAAATATGCATGAAAAATAATATGAAGATTGATCTGGGTCCATGAAATAAATCAAAGCCTGCCTATCTCCATTTGGAGAAAGAAATTTATGTTCATTACGTTTTTTCTGAAAACTAAATATTCTAATATGTAGATTTTTCAATATAATTTAATTATTTTCATGTTATATAATCATAAATCTCTACTTTAAAAACTAACACATTATTTCAAACACTTGTTAACATATCAGTTATATTCATGTTAACATATGTATTAACACTCACCTGGTATTTCAATAACACAAAATGACAGCATGAATATGAATATTTTAGCAGTGTAAATCAAATAAGTTATTTAAAGTCAAAGTTTAAATTTTGAAGATAAAATAAGTTTTTTTTATTAAAGGAAAATTCCTCTTCATTATAGATGAATTTGAAAAAAAAAACTTGAATAAATGAAAATAGTCATAGAAACATTTATAATATTTCAAGAAAACTGATAATCGGTGGTGTAACATTTTTTTGCATGAACTGAAGTTCCGCTCTGAAGGACAGAAACTTCTGCATGGAGCATTGATATGAAATCTTTTCAATCCAAAAATTATATTTACATTTTTACTTAATAGGTTATGTTTACAAAGGAAGACAAAATATGCTTAATATTCACATCATGGAAACTTTTGACATATTTAACCAGTAGCAGCAATGGCTGAACAGTCATGTATGATTTTGTCATATAAAATCATATAGAATCATGTCAAATATCAATTTCATAGCGAGTGCCCTTCTTAAAATGAGATATTTCGTAATGGCGACGACAGAAGCACACCATTAACCATTGAATAAAACACCAAAAGAATTTGTTTTTAAGAAGGAAATGTACTTACAAGAGCCTTGTTGGCCTCTCTTAGAAGACTTTGGTCTCTGTTACGTGACTTGGTGGCAACGTCGTATGAATCGTCAATTAGATTTGACGTATAGATCAGTTCAGAGTTCACATCTCGCCTGATCTCATTCTCCTCTCTAGTTGTGTCTGGAATATGAACAAAAGTATTGCAAACTTTGAGAAATAAAATGTATCACTTTTTCCTTATAAAGACTATTACAACATAATTTAACATAAAACAACGGTAGTAAAAAAACGAAGGAACAAATGAGTGGTAATAACAAAAACATGACCAAGACGAGAAACAGAAAACAATGACGTTAGACAGCTACAAATCATGTTTTTATATGAGCCATACAGCTCATTAAAATTATTGCAGTTGGAGTTAACATATGTGTTATGGTCTCATGTTCATTTACTCCATGTCCTTTCTTAAAAAAAATTACACAACCTAGGAACTCTTTGACATGAACCATCTAAAAAATAAAGTACAATACGGTGTAAAAATATGAATATTAATATGCAATAATTAAAAAGGCCAAGATTTAATATGCTTCTTTGACGACGCTTCCTATTACATGTATATTATTATGTCTCACCATAATATGATCCATATCGATATTGATAGACCGGGTCCCATATAAATGTATATATAGATAAGAAAGAGGCCCGATCTGTCAATATCGTATGTTACCAGCCCCTGTGATATGATCTTGGTCTGACGTAGTCTGTTAGGACATATACTCGTATAGGCCTTTTCAAAAAATCATTTGGTCCGCTCTTCGGTTTCGGCATTTAAATACAACGAAACAGTTCCGGCGAGTTATCAACCCAACACGGTAAGTGTTGTTCAAGCTGAACATAGTTCATAACACTGTCCATATAAAAAAATATATTACTTGGCCATTGTTTACTGTGTCACTACACTAATTTCGTTAGTAGTGATTAAGTTGTGTATTGTTAGCCAACCTTACAAGTGATAACCGGAAGCGAAGAGTGTTTGTATCTCCATTTGATTGGAGAGTTCAAATATATATAGGAAAAGATAACAACACTGTTTGAAAAGGGCTATATTCTCAGCATACACGGCGACCCTTGATTGGGGATAGTATGATAGGGCTTTTTATTCTGTTATATCTTACCATAATATGATCTTGGTCTGATGTAGTCTGTTGGGACATATATATCCTCAGCATACACGGCGGCCCTTGATGGGGGATAGTATGACCATTTTCTCAGGGCGGAGTGGCCTTTTGTGCTCTGTGGAATATAAATTTTGAAATTAACTTGACATGAAATTGATTTCATGCAATATTATCTGATGGTCAATTGCTTGTAAACATGTGATAAATTTTGAATTTTTTGTCTAGTTGGTCATTTTGAAGTTATCATTGTGTGTTAATTAAAACGAGTTCTCAAACCCCTTATACATATATATCATAGTACCAAAGTTACTATAAATTTAATTCGTGCAAATGGCCATTTTCTATTTCGACTTATCAATCAAAAATCAACACAACTGTAAAACCACAAACAGAAATTTATAATATGGGGAGGGGCTGGACTGGATCTTATTTTTTTGTTTATAGATGTCAACTATATGAATAAGTAGTGATTTGATAATGGATCGTATATTAACCACAAATGACCAGAATTCATCTTGGTTGCTGTATTTGCATATATATGTCATTGTATTGTTTATATTTTGCTTTAACCCGTTAGGGTTTATTTGTGCAAATAAAGTTGTGTAATTAATCAAGTTCGATGTTTAAGTAAATCTGAATGTTTTTGTTTTGTTTTGATTTTGATTTTGATTTTGTTTTTGTTTTTTTNTTTTTTTTTTTTATTTATTTTTTTGTTTTGTTTTGTTTTTTGTTTGTTTGTTTGTTTTTTTGCAATGAAAGTAATGATTTTCTTATTCCAATTACACATTTTAACTATTTATTGGTTTGAATAATTTTGAAATTTACTATATGAATGGGTCTATGTTTCGTTCAGGGTACCCTATGAATAGGGGAGGTGGTCAAACAGTAGCTGCAGGTCCCCCTTAGCCGGTAAAATCTGACATAGACAAAATAACCAATGTAAAGACAAACGCTTTTAACAAAATTTAGACTGAAACTTCTGATCTTTTCGGAACTTTGAAGTTTTTCCCCACTATAGTTTCAACTTAAATATCATTGATGCTATACTATAAATATATTCAGTTAAGTCTGAAAAAAAGCTTGCTACAGAAAACTGTTACACCTACATATGTACATATGTTAGAATCGTGATGTTATTGATTGCACACAACAAAAATGCAAGATGTGCATACACTTCTTGATTAATGATTAGTGTATTTCCTGTATACCTGATAGGTGTACAATTTTGCTGATGTTGATATTGAAGTAAAAACTTGGCAAGGCTAACTTCGTGTCTACTTTTAGTAACTAGTAATTGGATAGCTTGTGCACGAGCACTATGACTAAGATAAGAACACAATAAGACTTCAAATGTATCTAGATATTAATATGCCATCGACAATCTATATCAAATGAATAGTTGCAATAAATGTTGTTGATAAGGATATGCTATTTTCAGCCAATAAGAAAATCACAATTATTTGCATGATTGAAAGATGTGGACATCAATAAAGTGGACAAAACTGTTCGTGCCCAAACGCTTAGAATTGCTATGTTCAGCTTTTTCGTCGAGAAGTTGACACGGCGAAATATGTGTTTTAGGTTCGGTTTGAATTCTGTATATTTTGAGTCATTGGACACGACAAAATAATGTGTTTGAATTCTGAATATTTTGAGTGAATGAGAACGACAGAATACGTGTTAAAAGCTCGGTTTTAAGAATCTAACTTATCGCTTATTGCCCTTCCATTTACCCGGATTTAGCTAAAAAAAAATAGGACAATACACATGCAGAAAAACACCATTTCATAAAATTTAAAGTTTACTTATTGATTTACCAAAATTTACGAAGAATCTGAAGTTAAGGGGAGAGGGATTTGAAACAAAATCGCCGAGCGAAGCTAGACTCGATATTGAAGGATAAACTTTGGCAAAAACCGACTTTGCTCTAAAAATCGCCCCCAACTCCTAAATCTGCGCCTGATTTAGCAGATGTTGCTTCCTTTTTGTAGTACTTCCTTCACCTTCGAATAAACATTTCGTTTTCCTGACACGACAAAATTTGACAAAACCACGACAAAATTTGACAAAACCACGACAAAATTTGACAAAACCACGACAAAATTAGACAAGACTTTTATATCATGTTATAGCACTAAACTAAAAAGAAGCGTGACTGGTATTTGAAATCCCGAAAGCTTAGACTAATTAATTGTACCTAAATACATGAAAAGTCTTTAATAAGTTTGCTTTACAGTTAGCAAAGCGCGATGAGTTGAAACGTGTTACTGTAACTTAAAATGGGAGTCTATTAAGGCGTGGCAATTAGTCAACATGGGATTAACGAAAGTGAATCATCTATATTTTACTTACTTTTATATTTAAAGTTCAAAATAATATTAAAAATAAATGTAAATTGATTTTAATCAAATTAAATTCCTGGCAAATACATCTACACCAAACGCGCGTTTCAAAATTGGCGGATCCAGAGAAAATGTTTCGTGGGGTTGGGTCCTTTTTCTCAAAATACTTTCAAAAATCGAGCTAAATAGAGTAAAAATTGACAACAAAATTGCAAAAAATTAATTAGAATCCCTCGTTTTCCTGGAACCTATCTCTTTTCGAAAGCTGGACCTTATGGTGACCACCCATTAAGAAGACTAAATTGCACCATGGCAGATTAACTTTTATTTAAATTTAACACTGAGCAGTTCATTTATATGACAAATTCTTAGTAATAAGCACAACATCACTTGGGGTATGAATTGACACTGTCTGTTTAATCTTTTCACACAGATGAACTTCTTATAAATTAAAATTATCATGTCATTTTGCCAAATTGTAATTTCGGAGTTTTGAAAATTTATTACACTGAAATCGGTTAAACTTGAATGTCGGTGAAAATATTGCTATGTATCTCCATCGTGCAAATCTCTATTTATTGCTAAATTTAGCGGTACATAAGATCCTTAGATTATCTGATTTTGGTCCTCAGAAAGTTTTTTTAATTTGCACTGAAGTGATGATCATTGAGCTTTTGATCTATACTAGTGTATTTGGCCATCCGCAGAACTAAAATATTTTGATGCAAATTATGTTTTTTGTTATTTATACCAAATATCCTGCATTGATTCTTTTTCTTTTTATAATCTAGGGTCAAATTCCTTAAAACTCCCATTTGAATTGCTTAAAACTTATATTTTACATGAACCATAGGATCATGGTACAAATCTGTTATAACCCTTTGGGCTTATGCGCTCCCTCAGAGTTATAACTTCTACTGACTTCTAATGGCCTTTATTGGGAAAACTTGTTGAAATGGTCATGAGCAGTCGGTATTCACGTTGCATTAAACCTTAATAAAAATAGATCGGCTTTTCATTATCGGTGGTGGCATCAGTAGTATATTGTGATGGTCAAGATCGGTTGAATAAATCCTTGTAGTAATTATCGAAAATAAAATTCAAGAAAAATCGAGATAACCGCTTTATTTTCGGGAAGATTTGTAAGAGGGGTAAAGGTAATGAGCTTTGAGAAGAAAAATCATCGAGTATAGTTACGTCATAGTAATGTACATGTGCGCAAAAGCAGAGGGCTTTCAGCCAAAGTCGAAAGTAGTCCGCGAGCTGTGCATTTGCTTGTTCTTCTAAATTTATTTGTATTTCTAATGATTTTTTTCTTATTTAGATTGAAATTCGTAAATATCAACTATTACCAAACAAAGCTTGAGCATGCAATACTAATTTGTTATTTTTGTGTTATAGCATGCTTTAAGATAAATATAAATTTGACTTACGGCAAAATATCCTGGTGGTACTGATGCAAATCTGTTCCTCCTGACAGTCATTTCGCTTGACGACTTGTCACCGCTGGACTGTCAAAAAAGGTTAAAATTTAATTAAAAACACAATTTAAAAACGATGCAAGACAGGTATAGCAAAACTAAAACAACGGCGGTGACATTAGGGTCTTTGTGTTATAAGTTAAAAAATGTAATCCCAAATTCCCAGGCCTAGGAAAATGCTTATTTGTGGTCACGATAAATTTTAGTATGCGACATACCAGGTATGGGTTCCATCTTGAATTTCCTGGGAATAACATTATGTCCCTTTTGCTTTCCAACAACAGGAAAACTTAATATTATTTCCTTTGAAAATCCTAAACCAGGAAATAATAGTCCACACAAAAAGAGAGGAGAAAACTGCCACTCCAACTAGGCTTTTGTCGAATCTAGCACTTCATACTCCAATACACTTGTGTTCTTTATAAGGCGTGCGCGATACACTAACAAGAATGTATGAATACATGCATTCTAAAACTTCATCTTTTATCATGAAAAACTAGCATTGACGCACGTGGGCAGGTATCTCGACGAATAGCAAAGCAAGGGGATGATAAAATGTTGATGAAATCTAGAGATAGATCTTTCAAACATGACACATAATTCCTATTATATGAGATAGCTCGGCGTTTTCATTTTACAGAAAGCAAATCAGAAAGAAGCACGCAAAGCAAAATTTACACAGCTGTCACACATTCACTGAAATAGATTATCACTCTGGTTAAGAATACACAAAATACAGACATTAATAACTTCATTACATACACTTACGTCTTAGGCTTGAAAATCGAAAAGCGAAAGATTTACTGTTCGGAGTCACAAGTTCATAGAGAGAGTTCCAACCCGAGACCAAGTTCGATACCACAAGAAAAATGCACTTGGTTACCATGTACATCATCCGTTGGTTCAAACCATTCGGAAATAGGGATTTCCGGTGGAAAATGGTATGATAATGTCAAATTGGTCTGAGGTATTATCTTTTCCATTGAAAAGGACATTTTGACATAATTTACCGTATTTGCAACAACTGTGAAATTTATTAATATACAAATGATTAACATAGTTGTAAAAAAATATTTTTACATCTTGAAGGGAAACCCCTCAAAATAAACTCGTCCAAGAGAGATTCCACAACAATCGTCAGTTATCTGCCTAAAAATGGAGAGTGATGCAGTCACCTTCAGATATCTCCTTTGATGTTAGATTTGCTTAGTTACCGTTATGATTCCCTAGCAACAAAAGACGTAATTATAAAGTGTCTTCTATCGTTCGCGATAGAAAACTAATTGTAATTACAAGAACACAAACCTACGTTAAGAGTAGTTTTATTATCAGATAAACAGACAAATGCTGTGTAAATATTGAATACCTCTCTATGCACATGTCTGGGATGCACATAAATCAATGTGTAATACAACAGACTTACGACATTTTGTATCATTTAAATGATATTCAAATCACAATAACTCTAAACCGATCATTTGCTCAGCAGTACGTCACACCAGAAATGCTGCAATGAACATTGACCACGACAGTGACTTGAAGGGGCAGTAAGCCACTCTTCGCAATTAACTACACTATATTGAGACTCGTCAGATAGATTTAAAATTCATTTTTACAAGAAAAACACCAACCGAGAGAAGGTTGCGAAAATTTAGCCAGAAATTATGCCAGTTTGTGCGAGCAAGTAATGATGCTTTTAGAACTCTTTGTGATTCACATAAGTCAATTTAAGGAACAATTTATGAATTCACATATATGTTTTTTCTAAAACCGCCTGGTTTTATCTCTGGAGTCATATGTTGAAGACAGCCATCTTCAGACACACACACACACACACACACACAACACACAAACACAAAATGAACAGTGGTTAAACGGTAAAGGAAAAACAAATGGACGGACAATTGCCTTGTAATTGTCTATTAGTAACTTTTATTTATTAGTACAAATAGTTGATATTTATCTACAATTACTTAATATTTATGTACAAATACCAAATGTTTATCAGCAATTATCTAATGTATACCAACAAATATCTGATAATTATCCTAAACAATTATTTGCATGTTATCCACAATTAATCACTTTGATGTTTGTCAATAGAGATCAGCCTCCTGTGGATAATATTTATATTTCTTATATCACAGTATTGGTATACAGTGCACATTTTGGCAACAGTGGAAACATGCGGTAATTTTGGATACATGCACTGTGCATTACGAATGGTTGCAAAATGTTTTCTCTATAAAAGACGGCCAATGAAACTTCTTTATAACAACATACATTCATTATTTAAGAATTATAGAGTTAAAAAGTTTTATTGATAAAATTTTTTTTTAAAAATACCGAAGTAATTGTAAAATTACTTACTGCATATGGCCATTTCGACAACTTATGTCTCGTCAGTGCAGATTAAACTAGATTTGGCTGCCAGAAATGACACCTATCCCCGCAATTTGCAAGTTAAGTCCTTAATAACCTTCTAGGACAAAGATTTTTGCTTTCAAATGATTGGAAATGAATTATTTCACTTACTGGTAAATGAATTCAAACGTCATTGTTGTTAGACGGATTAAAAAAAATACTTTGTCTTTCAGAGTGTTAGGAAATTCTCCAAAATTGGAATCAAAAATTTTTGCAATTCTTTTATTCAAAATGACTGATATCAATTTGAATTATATTCAAAAAGTAGAAATCAAAAACAGCCTAGCTGTGTTTTAGATCTTATCTCACGCATGTTTTTATTGGGTATTGGGTCTGTGTTGTTCAGTTTTGTATGTGCATTTGTCTTTATTTTCTTTTGTGAGGCGTGCTTACGTTATGTCTTTGTTTCTTTGTTTTTCCGATGTTGCCATTGTCCTTGGATTGTTCGTCACAGAATTACGGTTCGGTTCTTACTTACTTTTGAGAGTTTCAGGAAATTTACCAAAATTGGAACAACACATTTTTTAATTCTTTTATTGAAAATGACTGATTTCATTATAAAATATTCAAAAAGTTTGGTTTCTAAGTAGAGTTTCAAGAAATTACAAAAATTGGAATCAAAACTTTTTGCAATCTATTTTATTGAAAATGACTGATGTGACCAAGACATATTCAAAACGTATCATTGCTAGGCAGAATTTCCAAAAAATATATGGTCTTTGATAGTTTCAGGAAATTTACCAAATTGGAGCCATGTCTTTTTTATTCTTTATCTTCAAAATTATGTCTGCTATAAAAAAAATGTGTTAGTGATTTTGCTTTAACAACGTATGATGCCGTGACATGTAGATCGTTCCATGCACCCACTATTCTTTGAAAGAAGCTACTATTTTCTCATGGTTATTTTGAATTTTTTCTTGTATTTTATTTTTGATCTCATATACTAGACGATCTTAAAAGGGGTATTGTTTAATTTATTACATGCCGTCGACATTGGTTAAAATCTTACATGTTTCTACCATAAGTTTTTATGGTAGAAAAGATTCTACAAGAACCAACAGATGAATCATAGTAATTAAGTAAGTAAGTAAGTAAAACTTTATTTTGATTCGGTATTCAATACAGCATATAAATAACACAAGATCTATAGAGATTTTTACCGAATATAAAAACGTATAAGTAACATAAAAACAACACATTGCATGCACATAAAAAATACAAAAGCATATCATATAAAGCTATATATAATAAAAAGTCTAGATCATCAAATTAAGTATCTTTCTACTTAACTTATATATTTGTTTGAAACGAACTGGAATTAAAACTTCAACATTTAACACAAAAATTAAAAACAATAAGAAACCATGCAAAATGCACAACAGAATTAAAACACTTATATATCAATCATTTATAATTTCCTAAAAATTTTAAAACTACGATTTGTAAAAAATTTGACGGCATATTTCCAGAACAGCAAGCAAAATAAAGCATAAAACTATAGCAAAGCGGCAATTTGAATAAATAAACAATCAACATAAAGAACATAATAAACATATTAAGCAAAACTAGCAAAACATTTAAGTAAATTACGTGCAAGCAGAGCAACCACAATCAGAGCCGTTTCAGGACTGAATGGGGCTCTTAAAATGTGATAAATTTTTTTTCAGTCCTGAAATGGTTCGGCAAACTATTCCATAAAGCTGCAGAAGCATATTTGAAAGATTTCTTACGGTACGAAGTAAATTTAATCTGTGGTATTTCTAAAATGTTAATGTATCTGAAATTATATTTTGAATTCTCAATTTTAACCAAATAATTTAAACAGGGAGGTGCCATAAATAATAATTTTGTATGTCTCAAGTGCCATTGTTCTGATTCTTCTAACTTGCACTTTGGCTTTTTCCATACGACGATGTAGAACCTCATGAATAAAACGCCAAGCCCTTTTTTGGATTTTTCTCCATTTTTTAAAAAAAAATTTCTCTGTACAGAAATGCTAGGCCAAAGGGCAAAAATTGAAATGACTCAAAAAAAAGTATGAAAAATTGTAACTCTATTTAGTTTAGAAAACAATTGTTGTGACGCCTTTCTGCTCAAGTTGTTATTTAACTTGATAGTCAATATCTATACCTAATAACTTTACTGTTTCTTCACGAGATAATGTATTTTATTGAATTTGAATACAAGGATTTTTTTAATGTGTTTTCTTACCAACTGCCAGCGCCTGGAATTTATCAGGGTTAGCCTGCATCTTATTTACCTTGAACCAGTCAATAAGCACTTTAGACCCAGGCTCAAAAGTGGAGATAAGGGCAACATAATCTGGACTACTAAAAGGTAAAGTATTATCACCAGCATAATTATACAAATTACTCTCTTTAACAAAATAGAAATTTTTTTTTAAATGTCGTTTACTAAGATATTAAACAGTAATGGTCCCAGTAATTGACCTTAAGGTGCACCCTTATGGATGTCAGCCCAACTGTTCAGAACATTGTTTACTTTTATTTGCTGTCTTCTATCAGAGACATATGATTCCAAAAGAGAAACTGAATTAGGGGAACCCCCGTAAGCTGATAATTTGTCTAAGAGAATATTATGTGGTAAGCAATCGAATCATGCTTTAGAAAGATCCAATCGAATGCTTTAGAAAGCATCATGCGGGGAAATGGGTATTTATACAATATTAAATGAAATATTCCTTACTTTTCCCCCTATAAATCTTTCGTGTTACATGGACGATAAACATGAATACAGCGATATTTTGTATGATTACTTTGGTTCTTCTTACGGGATCTGAGTACATATTTTGTTTGACACACATGAACTGGATCCATGTAAACCAGTTTGTTTAGTTCTTGTTGCGTTACGTAACTTTGCGGTAATAAAAACTGGAAAAGACAACTCGTCTAGAATACTTTTTCTTTACTACAGGAGTTTGATCAGAAAAAAACAAGTTGTAAGTCTTTTTGTTGTGAGTGACAACTTCATTTTAAGATCTTGTGTCTATTGTGTTTGTCCTAGATATTGACTGCTTTTGACATCTTAATCTTATCAATTTGAAATTGCAGTTTCCCTTTCTCCGTTTGATCAAGGACTTATAATTATACGTCCTTGGTTTGATGTCATATCAATGTAAATTGTTTTGATTCTATTTTTATTGTTCTGGCAAATCACGCTCGAATCGTTTACAATGATATATTGAAAGTTAGCAGGTTTACTGGTTAATTTCCTTACTTTTATGCTCTTAGGGACCGACCATTTAACCTGAAGGGGGGGGGTTATGGTTTTTTTTTCTGGACAGAAAATTTTTTTCGTGCTTCGCGCGAAACAAATTATTTATTTTTTGCACGCCTATCAACAAAATATTTTTTTTTCAAAATTAATATTATTTTTGGGGGCAGAAAGCCTCATTCAGAAAATTTTTTTTCATCATTTTGGCAGCCAAAATATTTTTTTCACATAAAATCAGATCCAAAATATTTTTTTAGAAAAAAAACCATAGCCCCCCTTTCAAGTTAAATGGTCGGTCCCTTAGAGCTCATGGTAATATTTATGTATGTATCGACTAGAAATAAAGCTTTATGACTTATGATGTTACTGTACAGTACATGTACAAGCTAAATGTCTGTCATTATGTCATGTCAACAAACATTTAGTTTCATGACCCTAAAAAGGAATATACATGTACATCAGTACATGATGTACTAGAATTCTTATTTGACTTTCAACATGCACAAAAATAATCCATGTTCACATTGCTAGCAATATCGACATAATAATATACATTGTACACATACATGTAGTTTTCTTCCATATTTACCAGGAGCTGGTTGTTCCGTATGTGTTAGATTTTTATAATTCTGGGCCAAAAAAGATAGATTTTGTGTTACCTAAAAGTGACCTTTGCCACCCACAACTCTACTGGCATCAGTGGGTTATAACTTATTAGCCTGAAGAGAGATTTGCCTTTTTACCTGGGTGTAACATCCCTTGTTGAGTCCAGATAACAACCAAAATTAGAGATGATGTCCAGAGTCCATTTTTCATTTATTGAAGATTAAGCACAAGTACAAAATGTTTGGGTTCTTGAATCCATGGAGGGGTCAATTCCAAAGTATGTCCAAATAAGGCCAAGGTCCTGAGTCCAAAAAGGGGGAATTATACCCTGTTTTATTAAGTGTGATGTAGGATTGTCAGAAAAAAATGTGTAAAAACTGGTAGGAGATGTCAGATTTTTGAGATTCAAGATTCAAATACTTTATTTGAAAACACTCAGACACTTAAAGTGTTACAAGAGGAATTGTATACATTCATACAACCAATGGAAATGGTGTTACATATAATAATGAAATATTTACAAAAGTATTTCTACTTTTCTCAAAAATATAGCCAAATTATTAAGCATATTAACACTACAGATTGAAAATAACCCATACATTTTATACATAGACGGATAGCGCACATAATAGTTTGGGATATATTTGTTTCTAAGACTTATAACTTCTGCATCAACACAATTAAACAAGTAATGAAATTCATTCCCAATATCTTGAAGATTACAAATATTACACTTTTCTATTTATTCTTTATTTCTTAATATCAAAAAATATTTTTTGAAACAAAAAATCTGAGTTTTTTTATATTAAAAAAAATAATTCTTGATATTTGAAATTCAATTCAATTCAATTTTTTTATATCAAAAAAATTTTTCTGATTTCAAAAAAATATCTTATGATATACAAATGTAGAAAAATCTGAATTTTTCATATCAAAAATTTGATTTTCTGATATAAAAAACGAATTTTAATGTAAAAAATTGAATTTCTGATATCAGAAAATAACGACTATTTTTTTAAATCAGAAAATCGAATTTTTGATATTAAAAGTTATTTTCTGATATCATGAAATATTTTCAGATATAAAAATAAATATGGAAAATATGATATCAATTTTTTATATATAAAAAAATCAATTTCAAGAATTAAAATTATGATATCAGTAAATCATGAATATTTTTGATATCAGAAATTGGAAGTTTTATAAAATCAAAAATTGGGTTTATTACATTAAAAGTTCATTTTTATATAAAAAAGTAAAAACAAGACTATTTCTGATATCAAAAATCATTTTTCTGATATCAGAAATACAATTTTCTTAACAGAAACCTAATTTTTCTGTATAAAAAAATCAATTTTTTGATATCAGAAATTCAGATTTTTTTTACTCAAAAAACATTTTCTTATATAAATAAAATATGCTTTTTGTCTCGCCCGCAACGAAAGTCGCGAAAGCGAGACATAGGCGTGCAAAGTATGACGGCGACGGCGGCGTAAACTCAAGTTTTAATACAGAAGCCTTTGATGTAGGAACTTTATATTTGGTCCATAGGTAGCTTACGGCGAACCCTATCTGTCGGACCCAAAATCATGTGACCTTGACCTATATTTCGCGGTCCAGTGACCAGGTTAAGTTTTTTTGCTTAAGTCCATTTCTCAATAACTAGAAGCTAGAAGTCAATGATATTTGGTATATAGCTTGGTCTTGATTAGTACATGTCCGTCTGCCATATGGCTTTTGACCTTGACCTCAATTTCA
>MJUU01057352.1:0-11319 GCA_002080025.1 Modiolus philippinarum | reverse complement strand
TACAAGCCATAGGTCAATGATATTTGGTATATAGCTTGGTCTTGGTTAGTACATGTCAGTCTGTCATATGGCTTTTGTCCTTGACCTCATTTTCATGGTCTAGTGAACAAAATTGAGTGTTTTATTAGAATATTTTCTTAATAACTGTAAGTGGTATGGTAATAATATTTGGCTTGTAGGTTGCTCTTGAGTAGTACATGACTGTTTTAGTGACAAGCAGGGACGGGCGAGACATCTTTTAGGGTCCACTCTTGTTTGATATCAGAAATTTGATTGTTTGATATCTTTTTTTTTATAAAAAATTATTTTCTTATATAAAAAAATCCAGATTTCTCATATCAATAAAAAGAATTTCAGGTATCAAAAAATTGATTTTCTGATATCAGAAAATAAATTTGAAATATCTGAAATCATCAAAAAATATTTTCTGAATTTTTGATATTAAAAATCGGTTTCTGATGTCAAAATTTTTGAAATTGGAAAACTATGAATTTTTCTTGATACCAGAAATTAGAATTTTTTAGATCGAAAGCAATTTTTTTATATCAAAAATATGGTTTTTATATAAAAATGAGTTATTGATATAAAATTCAAGACTATTTTCTGGTATAAAAAAAATGATTTTTTTTATTTCAGAAAAACGATTTTTATATAAAAAAAATCCATTTTTTGATATCAGCAATCTGATTTTTTAATATCAAAAAATAATATTTGATATCAGTCATTCGATTGTTTGATATCAAAAAATATTTTCTGATTCTTAAAAATCTAAATTTCTTAAATCAATGAAACGAATTTCAGATAACAAAAATTGATTTTGATATCAGAAATCATTTTTTTTTTATATCTGAAACTGAATTTTTGATATAAAAAATCATTCTTATGTATGAAAAAAAAATATGCATTTCTAATACAAAAAAAAATTAATATCAGAAATTCGATTGTTTGATATCAAAAATTGTTTTCTGATGTAAAAAAATTAAATTTCATCTATAAAGAAATCAAATTTTTTATATCAATGAAACGAACTTCAGATATGAAAAAATGATTTTCTGAAATAAAAGAATCGATTTTCTGATATCAGAAAATAAATTTTTTGATATCAGAAAATTATTGTTTTTTAGTGATATCAGAAAATATTTTCTTAGATCAAAAATTAATTTCTGATATCAAAAATTGTTTATGACATCAAAAAATTGTTTATGACATCAAAATACATTTTCTACAGTGTTGAATTTTTTAGATAAATAGTTGATTTTTTGATATCAGAAAACACAACTATTTCTTGGTACCATCAAAAATTATATTCATTTTTTGATATAAAAATGGATTTTTTATAACAAATATGATAATTTTATGGTATTATTTGTGCTTTGTGATTGGTTCATTTGACATCACATGACGTTCTGTAAATGTGTTGTTTACCTTATATTTCCAGAAATAGTGTATGAAGTTCTATGTACGGAAACAAAAGGTTTACAATATATTTAATATGCTAAAACAGAGATTTACGTGCAAAATAAAACAAGAATAGTGCTATAAAATAATAAAACAAATATAGCATGGCAAGTTTAGTCAATTCATTGATTTATAGATCTGATTAGAGTATATTGTCCTCCGACTTCACACTCTGTCAATATGCTCTAGTCAGGTCCATAAATGTCAGTATAACTTTAAACTTTAAACGAAAATTGGTGGAATTGGTAGAGCTAGATGTATTTCAGGATTCCCAGTTCATGTTCTAGTACTGTCATGTAGTCTTACATGGTAAACCTCATGTGTATCTGTATTTAGAGTGTTCCCTATTAACCAATAGCCCTGTTTGAGACAATTTAAATCAGTCTTTGGCAACAGTAAAAATACAAGCAACAAACCTAGTGGGTTGGTTAAAATTTTATCTGTTAAATGTAGAATTTCCCATGAAGGGCTTGTTTGATGGGTTAAGCAAGTATACAACTCTCGGGGCTAATGAATCAAATGCTTTTGGCACAGACTAGTGTTGCGAGTAGTTGTGAACAAATGAAGAACAACAATAAAGGCGTTGTTCCATTGCCTTTTTACCATATAGTACAGCCAGAGACTTACCATGATAAATCACTGTGATAGACATATCACTCTAGTTTTTTTTAATGAATATATCTTTTTTCAAATAATTTCTTTTGCATATCAAGTGGTAAACTGCATCTCTTTAAATGCAAAAGAAAGCATGTTGATAGATTAAACAGGAAATAAAATATACACATTTCACATGTCTATCACAGTGATTTATCACGGTAAGACTCTGGCTGTACTGTATATTTGAAGTGAGTTCCTCTCATTGTTTAGATTTATATGTTCATATATGTTACCAGTAATATTCAGTGATTGATATACATCAGAAATTGTGGTTTGAGATTAAAAATTATTGGAAATGCAAATGTAAAGTGGAATCATAATTCTCTATCCAATCCCGGCCTAGTTCGATCATCTTCCTTAGTATGGTTTGGCCAATGTTTCTGTGCATGTCTGGTTTCTTGAAAGATCGCACTCATATTAGTATCTTTTCAGTAAATTGACATGACGATGTTTTCTTTACGAATACGAAATATTCGATGACTACAAAGATTTTCATCTGCCGACTTCGATAACCACTTTTTGTCTTGGTTTAGTATTAAGAGTAACTGTGCCGATATGTCTGGTTTACAGATCGGTAAAACGCTATTTGGTATGTTTTTAGTCTGGTTAAACATAAATAAAAAGGTCATTTTGCAGTGTTTGCTTATACATGAAAAATAATTCAATTTTTGATCAACGCAGTTACTGTGACATACAAAGTGAAAACAGTCACATCTACGCAAATGAAGACTTGGGAGAAAAATTGTCTTTGATTATGTTAAAGATTGATAAAAAACTTCATTCTGTTAAACTTTTCTATGCGCTACCAAGAACACAGTAGACATAGTTGTCCTTCGAGGTTGTGTTTTTTTTTGGAGCGATTTGGTCCTATTTTTTGGGGAGATGTTTTGGAGAGAAATTTTGATAGTTTTCCTGATTATGGCCTTTTATGGTATTATTTAATGTATGCAAAGATATTACATAGACAAAATCAGTTACAGAATAACGAAACGATTTTACATGTTTAATTTGTTGTAAAATTAACGATTTTGTGTATGTCCTTGTTTTATGGAGAAATCGGAGAAAAATATTCTGTTTTTTTACCTTTTTGTCCTGGTTTTTACAAATATCACATTAAATTCAAATTTAAAATTCACACTAATCAGAACCTTTTTATGAAATTTAAATGCCCGGTATGTCATATCTATAGTTCATTGCCAGGAGATGCGTGTGATACAAAAAATGAATATGAATAATGGTTTAACACAGATGATAAAGGTATGAAAACACATGTATTTACATAGGAATAAAATGTATTTTTATATATCTCTGAACTATGAACTGTGAAACTGCTGATGCAAATTTAACCACACTTTCTTTTTCCACCAGCGCAGAACATAGTTTTAACATTGCACCTATCTTTTCCTCTGAAACCAACGAAGCAAATTCAACCAAACTTTACCGGAATGATGTGCGGAAGATCCATAACTCAGATTGCTCATTTTGTTCTGATCCGATAAAAAACATAGTGGCCAGCGCGGAACATAGTTTAACATAGACTACTTTTAGATTATAGCTTTCCATATTATTTGATTTTAATGCTGCTGATGAGAGGTTACTCCTTGAAACACGTGTACAGCATAACGAAATTTACTGTTTTTATGCAACTTCGGTATATTTTGTATAGGATCCTATGGGAAAATCTTTATTTTCATCATATAATCTGAAACCATTGAAATTTAATATAACTGCATTGGAGAAATGAATGGAAAGGTCTTAACAAAGAATACTTTTTTCAATAGACAATTTGCCAGTTCTGCAATCAACAGAATGAATTTAGCAAACCCCAAAAGGGAGTTAACTTTTTGAAAAATCTCACGGGGACAGAATGGTTCCCTGCTTGTGAAAACCAACCAAAAAATAAAAGCATTTTGAATGGTTAACCTAGTCTGCAACATAATTCAAAACCCAATCCCAATTAGTGTTTACCATGCTTTAAAGTGCTTCTTGTTTCTAGTAAAAAAGATAAACAAATATACTGTATTTATTTATTTATTTAAATGCACATTTATACCCATATACATTAGGGTTGAAGGCATACATGAATAATAACAAAACCATAATAAAACAAAACAAAGATAACAAAATGAAAAATTATGCAGTTGTTGAGTCCACTCTCCTCAGCGCAAAAGACCTTGTAACGAATGAAGCAGTATACCGCACGATTTGGGGACAATTTAAACATACATACAGTTTATCTGGTTTACTTTCATTATTTGTTATTAAACGTTTTATTTCTTGTAAATAGTTTTCTCTTAGTTTTGTGTTATTATTACATGAAAATAAGAAATGTTCTTCATCATCAATAGTGTTGGAATTACATTTTCTGTTTTCTCGTTTAATATTTTTGTACCTTCCCCTTTCAATTTCTAAAATATGATCGCTGACTCTTAATTTTGTTAGATATTTCCTATTTTCAATTTTTTTAGCTCACCTTGCTATGCCAGGGTGAGCTATTGCCATCACTTTGGCGTCCGTCGTCCGTCCGTCGTTAGCTGACTTTCAAAAATCTCCTCTGAAACCACTGGGTCAAATGGAACCAAACTTCAATTGAATCATCACTAGGTATCTAGTTTCAAATTTGTTATTTTGTATGTCTTAGGCCAAAAAAACATGGCTGCCGTTACTAAAAATAGAACATAGGGGTAAATTACAGTTTTTGGCAAATAACTCAAAAACCATTACAGATATCGAAAATCTGACGAAGTAAAAATGATCAGCATGAGAAGATCTACCCATGCTGAAATTTTGAAGAAAATCTGATGACCCGTCTAAGAGTAGTTGCCCTTTTCCGTAAAATTTTGATGTTTTTTTTATTTTTTATTAAAAAAACTATAACAGATAGAGCTTAAGTTTAAATTGCAAAAATGTTCAGCATGTTAAGATCTACCCACATGAAAATTTTGAAGAAAATCCAAGTACCTTTATATGAGTTGTGGCCTTTTATTGGTTAAATTTTTCGTGATTTTATACTTTTTGTCCTATATTTCAAAAACTCTTTGAGATAGAGGTCAAGTTTAAATTGCAAAAATGTTCAGCATGTTAAGGACTATATTTTATTGAACATGGTCAAGTTTTCCAACCTCTTCCAAGATGGCCGTTAGCGGGGAACTTAGATTACTATTTGACCAAATTTCATTCTTCTTCTTGAGAACCACCAAATGGATTTGAACCAAACTTGGCATGAATGATGCTGATGAAGTGCTGACCAAGTGTTGTTACTTTGGTTGATCTGTCATCCAACATAGCCGCCAGCGGGGATCTTAATTTAAACATTGGACCCTATCGGAAATTGCATACAAAGAACCTCTTTTTGAGAACAATTTGAACCAAACTTGGCATGAATGATGGCGATGAAGTGCTGACCAAGTGTTGTTACTTTGGTGCCGATCTGTCATCCAACATGGCCGCCAGCGGGGAACTAAATTTTAACATTGTACCCAATGGTAAAACGCATACAAAGAACTTCTTTTTGAGAACCACTGAATTGCTTAACCCATACTTGGCATTGATAATGCTTATGAAATGCTGACTAAGTATGTTTACTTATGTGCCGATCTGTCATCGTACCCACAGCATTGGACCCTATTGGAAATGCGCACAAAGATCTTCTAGAAAACTGCTGAATGGATTTAAATCAAACATGACATGAATGATGCCTGTCAGATGCTGACCAAGTGTCACCAGCTGTGAACTTAATTTAACAGAATATCTTCTAGAGAACTGCTGAATAGATTTAAACCAAACTTTGTATAAATGATGCTTATGAGAAGCTAACCAAGTGGTGTTTCTTCGGTGCTGATCCATCATCCAATATAGCCGCCATCAATGAATTGGACCCTAAGGGGAATTGCATGCAAAGATATAATAGAAAACCACTGAATGGATTCAATTTAAACATTGCATAAATGAAACTTGTGAGATTTTGACCAAGTTTGTTACTTTGGTGCTGAACCGTCTTCCGACATGGCCACCAGTGGCAAAACTTAGTTTAACATAGGACCCAATGGGTAATGCATAAAAAGATCATCTGCTCTGAAACTTCTTGAACAATTTCAGTAGAATTTTGATATAATAGTCCTTGGATGACCCTCTTCAAAGTTTTATGTTTAATAGCTGCCAGCAGGGAACGTAGATTAGCATAGGCCCTTTAAGTTTGGAAACTGCATTCAAAAATCTTCTCTGAAACTGCTTGAACAATTTTAATTCAATTTCATAAAAAGTTTCTGATTTTTATGTACATACACCACCAAAGATGGACTATCAATTTGGAATAATAGTGCTGCTTAGGACCCAGGTGAGCGATACAGGCTCTTGAGAGCCTCTTGTTTATATTTTCCAAATATGGTTCAATTTCATATTTTTTCTTAAATTTACTATAAAGAAACAATTTATTACTTTCTGTGAGAGAATTTATTATTGTTTTTTAAATAATGTCTTATAGTCTTCTTCAAGTAGCTCTTTCACGTACTTTGTAAATTTAGGTTTCTCTGTATGAAAATTTATAAAAATAAAACCAGGACATAAACAAATCGAAAAATTGAAATAACTACAAATTTTCTGCTTTAAATTCAATTGTTGTCATGTATAGTCATTTCTTAATGTACATTGTGTTTATAGAAAAAGACAAAGAGTCTCTTGTTGTCATAAATTACAACAAATCAAGTGAAATTGATTTTTTGGAAGGCTCGAAGTTCAATGTGACAACGCTTTTGCGATACAAAAATGCAATAATCCAATGATAAGTTAGGCTTATCCTACGTTTTCTTCTTCGAGTGCTATATTTTTCAATATAAGAAAAGCCGTCTGTTTGTTTATGTTTTACTCATTATTCTCTCCATAAAACCATGACACGCCCCAAAAACAGGACATTTTCTCTCCAAAAAAAAAACAACACCCTATCGAAGGACGACTATGTCTACTTTGAAGAACGTGGTGGAGAGTCATTTTGTGTCATAAGTTGTCCAAATGTGGACTTATTGCATATGCTTCTGTCATATCACGCTTAGCTCTTTATTTGGCCGCTGTGAATAAAATCTAAACAAGCTTCTTTTGATTTCGTTTCAGATGAAGGCATTTCATCATTTATATTAAATCTGAGATCCATCAATAATGCGGTCACAAGGATATGGAGCTATGAATGACATAGAAGAGACGACGCCCCTTAATACAAAGGTATTTGGTGATTGTTTTAAACTCATGTTTCCTTGTCCGCGTTTAAATCAGCTTCTTTGAATTTCAGTGTTCGTTTAAATGTTTTTGTGCGGTTATGCAGATGTAAACTTGGATTCTATTGGCTGATTAACCACCTGCTAAATAACCATGTCCGCCCTACACAAGACAATCAATAATCATGATAATGTAGTGTTTCACCTACATGTAGACCAAAGTCATTCAAAAGCGTACATATAAGAATTGTACATAAGGACAAAATTCACAACCATGTAGTAAGCATGGATAAATAAACATATCGTAATTAAAGTTTAACATAGTTTACTTCCACGTAATGTAAAACTAATTTCGGCCTGATATTTACATTAAAAATTTAAAATGTGAAATACATCTATACTTGGAATAACATGTAAATTATATGAAATATTTTATTTGCATTCATTTTCAAAGGTTTTCGCTCCATGTATTACGAAAACGCCATGTAAACTTTATACAACATGATAAATCAATATTTCATTCGGCTGTGTATTTTCAGTGTTCGTTTAAATGTTTTTACTCTGTATAGGCCAAATGAGATGAGTTCAACAGAAGAAAAATATAGTCAGAATAGACATATGAATAAGCCTAAGCAAAGCCTATTCAGTTGAACTAAGTTATTTGGATAATATTTGAAGATCTTCGAAAATTGCATGATTAATTTAATACGAGTGTAATATTAAGGTATCCTAAGTCGGGACCAGTTAAGCTACAGATAAACGCCAGAAAATTGATCAATGATCTAGGTGATCTGAATAACGTATTGGGCTAAAGCTGTAGAACGGTCTCATAGGCTATGTGATTGATACATTTGTTGAGTAAAAACATTTTCATTAGTTTCTCTTTCTCAACACGAGACCTTCTTCTTCTTCTTTTACTTCTGTGTGAGGAGTTTAACTCAGAGTTGACCGTCTATACTCCGTGCAAGACCAAATCTGTACAGCTAAAAGCAATCCTAATACGTAAAATTAATTGCAGACAATGAATATTTATATGGTGGACAGCACGAGAAGGGAGATCGGTCCCAACCCTGCTTGGAATTTCTTCATAAATTACGAGACTTGAATTTTTCTGTTACCGATAAAGTCCTTTTATTACAAGAAAACAAATCAATGCATCAATACATCCAAGAGGAATCACTAATTACCGTTGAGTTTTCAATTGTAGCACTCCAGGTTAATTGTTTTCCGCCAATTAAAATCTAGTTGTTGTCGAAGCTAATAAATTACCAAAGCAGTGCCACGAGTGCTAGAATATGCTTTATAACATGAATATTCATAGGCATATTAACGTGGTTAAATGGTGTACAAAAATTCAGAAATTGTTGGTGAAGTAGGGGAAAATCGAGAAGTTGGTAATGATAGACTTTTTATCAATGCAGGAATTTTAACAAAGGTTGAAAGATGTGAACCTCCAGAACTGGTAAGAATATATATATGAATCCTGTAAAATGTACTTTTCATTCTGAGATAAGAACATTATCTGCAATTGTATTGATGAAAATTTACAAAGCTTATGTTTGAACTTGAGATATGAAGTTATCTCAATAATATGGAAGCGTATTGATGTCCCCTGAACAATAATATTTAGATAATATCTGATTTACATTTTAATTATCTCATAAGAATGAGGTAACATCTCATAATTATGAGACAACATCTCATAATTATGGGATGCTATCTAATAACAATAAGATATTTATCTCATAATTATGAGATATGATCTCACGTTACAAGATAATTATCTCATAAATATGAGATACTATTTCTTAATAATGAGATACTTTTTTATAGTTATAAGATACTATTTCATAATTATGAGATACTATTTCATAATGATGAGATACTATCTCATAATTATGGGAATCTTATCTCATAATTATGGGATATTATTTCATAATTGCGAGATAGTTTCTCATAATAATGAGTTAATAAGTCGTTTTTATGGGATAATTATCTAATAATTTTGGGTAAGTACCTCATATATGAGATATTACCATCCTTCCCCATGGTTATATCAGCATGTAGAGCCTTTTCGCAAAAGCCATATCTGGTTGACCCAGATATATCAGGAGTTGACCTGGATATATCAAGCGATTCTCCCAAAGTTTCAAAGGCAATAATTTTTTTTCAAGGTTTCAAATGAAATAAAATGGCTAAAAATAAACATCTATTGCATTTGCTCTTTTCGATTAGGTATTCAAAGCAGAATCATGATTACACAAATAGATAAACTAGACGTCAGAAAAATTGTAGAAACTGGGTCGTTGATATATCCTGCAGAGCTTTGACGTTTTCACATTATGACGTCATAAAAGCTCCAAGGAACGATAGAATAGCATAACAACCAAAGGTTCATGTAAAATTCAAAATCGACATTATTTAGAGTATTTCGGTCAAAATATTCATCCAGTTACAAAACCTTTGCCAATAAATGATAAAAAAAATATAAAACATGTTTTTAAGCTTAAAATTGTTGAAAAGGCGAGAATGACATGTATCCCCTTACTACTAGAATCTACTCCAATATGGCAAAATCTTACCGTTTTGCTCATTTGCATATATCGCCATTTTTAGACAAAATAGCGTCAAAATATCAAATACATTGTGAAAAGAAATGAAACATTTTCATGAAAGGCCCGGACATTGTATAAAAATGTCAGTTTTACATGAATAAAATGTACAGTTTACGTTTCCTTCCTTCACCACACATTCAAATGAATAAAATATCTTAAAAATTCAAGGTGCAGAAGGAAATAATATTTGAAGCGAATTGCGTAGTATTGTCTTTGTCAAGATATTGCAAGATGTCGATTTTCTGTGATTTGAAATTGAAATTGTCAAGTAATCTCAAGATGTAAACAACTTGTCATGTGTTTAACAATAATAATTCAGTGATATACCTACTTACATCAACAGAAATGAAATAAAGGTTCCCACAAATGTTAAAAAATGCATGTTTTTGATGAGGACCTTATGAAACTGTCCCAATTTTGTCAACATTTACACAGATTTCACATTTATTTCATGAAATTCGCGCCGGAAACTTTATTTGTGCAGGTAAAATTAGAGTCGAATACGGTGAAAAAGATAATATTATCCGTATAACGCTGGTAATTGAAAAAGTGGATTCAGGCACTTCTCTATGGTCACGTGGTATAACTGCCTATGAATATTCATAAATTTGCATAAAAAGTACCCCTCATTTTGCCATATGGATTCATTGCGCATCCTACTCTACAGATGGTAGCTAAAACATAAAAATGATCTAAAGAGAAATAATTCTCCAGACGTCTGACTGTGAAAACTAACATAATTATGCAATATCAGTTCCAGATGTTAATGACCAAAATAGTTTCACTAATACTCCCAATCTTCTCAATTGTTTGTCCAAAATCTCCTCATTTTGGTTTATGATCAATCCATTTTGGTATATAATGAAGTCCATTTCGGAAATTTATTCCTCAATTTTGTTCCATTTCTGAAGGCCATTTTGGAAATTCATTCCTCAATTTTGCTCCATTTCTGATTTATTTCGGTCCATTTCGGTACATTTTGGTAAATAGACCAGCCATACAGATACATTGAAAGAAATAATCGATCTTTATATTTATCTTGAAAATGGGCAGTTCTAAAATCCTCTGTGTTTCTTCTCATTAACACTAGACTTTGTTTGAAACTCTCTTATTTCTAAAATCATTGGTTCCGTTTCGTTCCGCAAAGTACCAATAGCCCCCGGCTAATGGTATTTAACGGAACGGAACGGAACAACTATGATCGATATAACAGTAATTCTTGTAAGTTGGTTTTAGAATTCAACACACTATTTGAATCGTATAAAAGAATCGCTCTGTGGAATAGCAACCATAAAAGTCTGTTTACAAACAACATAATACCGAAGTTGCTGTAAATATGCGCAGATAAAATCAAAATATTGGAAATGCATACACCGAAATAG
>MJUU01057349.1:138263-164433 GCA_002080025.1 Modiolus philippinarum | reverse complement strand
TTCACCGTATCTCAAAAACTATTATACCTAGCTCCGTCAAAATTCATAGGAAGGTTGTGTGTGATGTAAGACAAAGAATTACAGTATTGGGCATTCCAAAAAAATTATGGTTGCAATGGAAACCATACCAAAAAATTGAAATTTTGAGAAAATCGTATTTACTGTTGATAATTGTATTTTTATTACAGCTATATGTATTACTTAGATAATAAGGGGAACCCCTGTCCAAATGTTTTTTGAAATAGGGTATCAAATGGGTCTTAATGGATACTGGAGCATTTGGTTGCCATGGAAACCATGCCAGAAAGCTATAATGTTTTACTGTTGATAATTGTATTTTTATTACAGCTATATGTATTACTTAGATAATAAGGGGAACCCCTGCCCAAATTTTTTTTGAAACAGGGTATCAAATGGGTTTTAATGTATACAGGAGCATTTGGTTGCCATGGAAACCAAGCCAGAAAGCTATAATTATGAGAAAAACATGTTTTTTGCTCTGTGTTATGTTTTGATTTCATCTATATGTATAAAGTAAATTACAAGGGGAACCCCTGCTCAATTTTTTTTTTATTGTATTTCTATTACAGCTATATGTATTACTTAGATAATAAGGGGAACCCCTGCCCAATTTTTTTTTTTTTTTTGAAACAGGGTATCAAATGGGTTTTAATGGATAATTGAGCATTTGGTTGCCATGGAAACCAAGCCAGAGAGCTGTAATTTTGAGAAAAACATAGTTTTTTTTGCTGTGTGTTTTGTTTTGATTTCAACTCTATGTTTAAAGTAAATTATAGGGGGAACCCCTGCTCAAATTTTTTTTGAAAGGGGGTTTTATAATGATGCGGAATCCGATATGGGAGTTCGTTTGGGAGACTTTCGTGTTTCGCTTGCGAACACAGTTATAACTTGTTATACTTGGTTCTCCCATACCGATAAATAGCGAAACCTTTATTAGAATAAGTAACAGTCAAAAGTGAAATTATTTGACAAACTATTACTATTATTATGTGTCCAAAGGTATAAATAGTACATGAAATGTATAAGGAGAACAGATTAATAAAGGATATTATCAAAGAAGTTACCTTAGAGGAGAAATCCTCATTTTTATACTTGGTTCTCCCATACCGATAAACAGCAAAACCTTTATTAGAATAAGTAACAGTCAAAAGTGAAATTATTTGACAAACTATTACTATTATTATGTGTCCAAAGGTATAAATAGTAATGAAATATATAAAGAGAGTAGACTAATAAAGGATATGTTCAAAGAAGTTACCTTAGAGGAGAAGTCATTATTTTTATACTTGGTTCTCCCATACCGATAAAGAACAAATTCATTATTTGAATAATGCAAGGACACAAGTATCATTATTTGGAAAACCACAACTGATATTTGGTGTTGTTAAATTTAAAAAGTACATAAAATATATAAAATTGGTAAAGTAACAAGGAATTACATATGAGAATTTCACATTTAAATACATTGTTCCCACACTGATAAAGAGCAAATAATTTTTTCTCATTTTTTTTCTAATTTCAAGGACAAAGTGAAATTATTTTGAAAATTTGAACTATGATATTCTCTTTCATGGTGTAAAAAATAGACAAATGAAATATATGAAGTAGGTAAAATATCAAATTTTCTAATGGCAATATTGATACAATGCATAGTAGTATTAGTAAACTATCCAAATACATAGAAGCAAGAAATATAACCAAAACTTTTATCATATTTTTTTTGTCTTTCAACATGGGACAAACTCTTTTTTACCAGGAAATAAGTATGGGACAAGTATATTTGTAATCTGCCAGAAGCCATGGGGTCAGGAGAAATATTTCACACAATTTTGTTTTTGCACCGGTCCCATGCATCAATAAATTTTGACCAGTCCCTTATGATTATTACGATTGTTGTTGTCAATTATGTTCTGAACGTAACTCACGGATATCTTTGTTTCAGCCCAAATCGATAACAAACAAATACACACTTCTGCATTGATGTATCTGGATAGCGACAATATGCTGCGTCCTGTCCGACATTTCAGCGACATTAAAGACTATGTCAGTGACAAAACAAAGACATTTTCTTTGCCAACACGAACTGTAGAAGAGGTCATTACTAGAATACAGAAAATGCCCTTTGATAAAGTAATCCATTTTGCTGTCTTGGGAGAATACATACACCACCTCCTCAAAGCCGATAATAAATTGTGTGATGTTTCTATACAAATTGATGAAGAGAAATATATTGCTCACAGAATTTGTCTCTCATGTTACAGTAATTACTTTGCAAACATATTCTACACCAACTCTGAGCAAGTTCGCTTGCCAGTAAGCGTAAGGTTAAACGGCGTTCAACCAAGAGCTTTTGAAATATTTCTCAAATTTATCTATACCGGTGTTTTAGATATAACACCGGGAGTAATTGGTGGCTTGATGACACTATCAGAAAATCTGAAGATACCACTATTGAAAACGCGGATTACCATGTATCTACAAACTTTATCAATAGATTGTGCGTTGAAAATTTTGATGACAGAAAAAAATTGTGAACCTTTGTACTGTGGAGTAATATCTAAAGTAGGTACACAGTTCAGTACCTTAAGATATGAATCATTGTTCCTGGAACTTGACATCGAAACTTTAATTGCGCTATTAGGTAATGATAATTTAAACATTACTACAGAACTTGATGTGTTCAGAGCAGCCATAATGTGGATTGCCTATAATCCAGATGACAGAAAACAGTATATCCCGAGATTGATGCGGTGTGTTAGATTTGTTCATTTGACACAGTCTGAACTGTTCCAATGCACGGAGTTGACAGATCTGCTGAAAGCCAACCATGAATGTGAACAGATGTTACTGAAAGCAAACTGGTATGTAATTTATTGTTGATCCACAATGACCATGGTCATTGTTCAAAACCTATTTCTTAAATTGCTTCGACCTATTTCAAAAACACCTTTTATCAATTTTTATTGTCAATTGATAAACAATAAATCAGGTACGACCATTCACCAGATATTTTTTCCTTTAGTATATTAGCAGTAAATGATCGTGATAACTAGAAGCTAAAAAGAAAATTGATTCAAGCTTTTTTCAAATCTCATTGAGTAATAGGTATTGATCATAGTAGATATTTAGGGTATAATACGATAAATTGTTGAATGTTTGCAATAAAGTATTTTTTCTATAATGACAACATGCTCAAGTACACAAGGAATTCATAAATACGAAATAAAGATTTAACCTGGTATATTTGTTGTTTAGGGTAGACTCAAAGTTTTTTCTTTACTTCCATGTTTATTTACTTAACTCCATCACATGTTACGTTGTATCAATTTTTTAGATAACACATATTTTTCCATACATGTACATCATTGCAGTAAAACTACATTTATAAATGTCATATAAATCTTAGGCATATAACATCCTTTTTGTTGGATAAAGAGGACACTTTGACTCTAACAATGCCCAGACGCAGCAGCATGACACCACACAGAGGAATACAATATGAAAACACATCAAATGTAAGTATGTTTGCTATAAATGTGTGTTCTAAATTGTTGCCTCCCCTCACATCAGAACATTTCCTTCGTATCAGTTCTGGTGTAAACATCCCAACTATATAGAATTTTAAACTTTCAACCTATCCACATATAACTTTGTATTTTCTTGTTTCTAAACTATCCATGTAAACATGAGATCGCCAAAGCATTTTTTTCATATCGAATTATAAAACTGCAATGTAACATACAACGTTGTCCTTTTATATGTACCAGAAACGTTTCCTTTTATTGATATCCATAAATATAACTTGAATTAAAATACCTTCATATGATAAAGTAAACGGTGTTAGACAATTGATTAAGAATTATTAGATATCTATACACTTTCTCAGTGTAAAAATAACAAAACATGTACTTGTAGATAGTTAAACCCAAAGAAAAGTCGTATATGTGCAAAAATACCAAATGTTCAGTCATTGACATTTCTATTCAATTTCATACAACAAAAGTTCGTACGACTTCTGTCCTTGTATATGGCCATGTGTTGTAAAAAGTTAGATAAAAAATGTGGAATGATGGCACAAACGAAAACAATCTTAATATATGATAGTCACCCGCATAGAAATTTCCACTGGTTAGCCAACTCATACTCGATACCGCTAACTCTTATCTGATACCGCTAACTCAGAGTTTGTGTATTTTTTTTTCAGAGATTTTATGTAATGCACTGTTTCAAGATAAACAAAGGCTTGTCTGTTTGTTCTTGTAGACTATTAGAATATGTTTATTCAACTAAAATTCATCAATATAGTCGAACGATTGAGTTCGAGGCATTATTTCGTCCTTTCCCATTGTTTTCAACGAGTAAAGGTTCTAGAGTCCGTATCACACTGAAATTGTTGCAGTAGTTTTCAGTTAAGGTAGGAACCATGAGAACACATCGAATGACATTCGCCATTTTTAGCTCACCTGGCTATGCCAGGAGAGCTTTTGCCATCACTTGGCGTCCGTCGTCTGTCCGTCCGTCGTAAACTTTTTTCAAAAATCTTCTCCTCTGAAACCACTGGGCCAATTTAATCCAAACTTGGCCTGGGTCATCATCAGGGTATGTAGTTTAAAAAATATGTTCGGTTAGTCCGAGGACCAAACAACATGGCCGCTGTTACTAAAAATAGATCATAGGGATAAATTGCTGTTTTTGGCAAATAACTCAAAAACCGTTGCAGGTATCAAAATTCTGACTGGGATAAAATTGTTCAGAATGTCGAGATCTATCTACCCTGCAATTTTGAATAGAATCGGAAAACCCGTCTCAGAGTTACAGCCCTTTTACCGTAACATTTTCAAAATATGTGCTTTTTTATTTCAAAAACTGTAACAGATAGAGGTGAAGTGTTTATTAGAAAAATGTTCAGCATATCAAGATCTACATACTCTGAAATTTTGAAGAAAATCCAAATGCCTGTGCATAAGTTATTGACTGTTTTTCACCCNTTTTTTTTTCAATGCCATATGGTTAATGGGTTATTTCCCTTTAAATTCTGTTTTCAAATCTTCTTTGGTTTACTTTTCTCTTTTAAGTTTTAGAGAAATTCCCTGCTATCACTTTATTAAAAATAAGTATTTGCTACATAATCAAGAGCAAAAAAGTGTTTTTGTACAAATTTTTACAATTTTTTGCAAAAATACTTCCATAAACTTTATTTATTTCACATTTTGATCATTTTGGTATATAAATGTACATTGTATCTCTCAGTGACTAATGCTTGCCATTCATGTAAATTTCCTTTGCAGATAAGTCTGCACACAGCATCTTGTCTTCTTAGAATGCATTAACTATTGTGTGAATCTGGCTATGCAATGGTGTGCTGTTGCCATCTCTGTTTTGTGGTCTGTCTGTCGAAAATTTTACACTCAAACATCTTGTCTGAAAAAGCTGGGCCAATTGGAAGCAAACTTAGTCACAACAGTCCTTAGGTGGTCCCCTTTGAATAATGTGTCTGGCAAGTCAACACGCCATCCAAGATGCATGGCCGCCAGTAGGATCTTTGTCGAAAAATGACCCTATATTTATAGATCTTCTCCTCTGAAACTACTGGGCCAATTGGAACCAAACTTGGTCAAAATGGTCCTTAGGTGGCCTCTTTAAAACAAAATGTCTCGTATCATATCCAAGATGGCCGCCAGCGGGGAACACGGTTTTAACAATGGTTCCTATGGGAAAGCATGCAAAGATCTTGGTCACAGCAGTCCTTGAGTGGTCCCGTTGAAAAATTGTGTCCGGCAAGTCTGCACTTCATCCAAGATGGCCACAAGCGGGGAACTTCGAAGAAAAATTGGACAATATTGAAAAAATCTTCTCCTCTGAAAATACTGGGCCAATAGGAACCAAACTTAGTCACAGTGGTCCTTCGGTGGCCCCTTTTAAAAAATGTGTTCGGCAAGTCCACATCATATCCAAGATGGCCGCCAGTGGGGAACGTGGTTTTAACTTTGGACCATATAGCGAAACATATTCAAAGATCATCTCCTTTGAAAATACATCATACTTGATCACAATGGTTCTTATTTGGTCCCCTTCATAAAATATGTCCGGCATGTCCGCATAGCATCCAAGATGGCAGTCATCGGGGCCACGCATATTGTTTAACCTTGGACCCCATGGGAAATCATTCAAAGATCTCACTGAAAATACTGGGCCAATTGGAACCAAAGTGAGGCACAATGATCCTTAGATGGTCTTCTTCAAGAAAGGTGACAGTTGGCCTATACCCCCAGCAAAAACAAGTGCCAATGGGGAATATTGTTTAATTTTGGATCATATAACATCAATGTCTATCAACAAATTTGAAAATGAGACCGTTAAACATTTGGATTATTTTGACTTATTGTGTTAGCCATGACCCAGGTGAGCGATACAAGCTCTTGAGAGCCTCTTGTTAAATAATAGGCCGATAAGGAAGTAAATAAAGACGATTTACCCTCGAGGACTCAGGTGCAGAAACTGAAAGGTCCCGGCAACGCATATCCGGAAGTCTGCTAACGAAATTATTTTCATATCATATGGATATGATTTAGCGCGATTGGTGGCCGTGCAAAACAGACGCAATCAGCAACGCGGATTCCTGTTTTCATTAGAGTAGGAATATGAGTATAATTTTGCAGACCATCAATCTACAAATTTTTGTTAGAAACAATAATGTAATACTTCTCTTCCAAAGATATACTAAAATTTGATGTTTGGTTATTTTAAGTCAATTTTATGCCGACATTTTGATCACAATCTAACTTTTGAGGCTAAATTAAAGTAAAATGAACCTGTGCAAACAAATATTGTATACATTTGAGACACGAGTAAATGCATGCTGTAACAAAATTTTACTAGTGTGACAAATTTCAGATGCCTGTCTATCACAAGACACCACTGTATCACTTAATTTCATCAACCCCAGTAACTTGAAATTTACAGTAAAGCTTCGTGCTATTTGTTTTGGCCTTGACCCTTTCAATAATGAGATTGATAGGAGAACTTCGATTTTTGCTAAAGTATTTGCAATAGTTAAGAGTATATCCTCGTTTCCGCTCCAAATTTGCATTGGAGGTCAGTGTTCACCACTTTCAATTTGAAATGATTCTGAAATCACCAGGGAAAGATATAACATTCCGAGCACACCATAATTGGACAGTACACATTTTTTTCTTTTTGTAGTGATCGTACTTTTCTCCGACTTTACCTAGCCACCTAGCCAAAGACGAAAAATAAAATAAAAATAAATAAATAAATAAATAAAATAAAAAATAAAAGAATATTTATCAGGATGAAGGGATAGAACTTTGCGCAGATTTGATACAGATCTAAAATTGAAGTTGCCAAAAGCAACAGGATTTTGTTTTATACTTTGTCTTTTGGAAGAAAAGTTAATACAGTTTCGTTTTTTCGATCTTAAGAACGGTTTCTTATTCTGTTTCTATGGGAGTTGATATGTCCAAAATATCAACCATTGCGGATCTTGCTTATAACATTGAATCATTTCCTTAAATTATATGCTACTACCATCTAAAAGTTAATTTTACCAATGGCGAAAACATGGTGAATAATAATTTTCAAATCATGATATTGTGGCATTTACAAATTACCTTTCAAAAAGTGTTAGAGATACCACAATATCAACCAGCTGATCTGGTCGGTCGCTCGTTTTGATGCTGCTATATGACCACCATCTTATTTGCATACGTTATTCATTAGAGCTAAATTGATAGGTCTCAATAAGTAAAAAACATATTTTATTCGTTTGCAGTGCCAGAAATGCCCACACCCACGTTAAATTCTATAGTATCGGCTTATATACAATTAAACACTGTAACAAACATGGCAGTTTCTGAGATGACAGATATTTTTCATTCATCAATTTTCAGCAACCATTGTCAATGTATTCGTCATCTGTGTGAATTCACATCTTTGAGGATGTATCATATTGAGATGTGCATATTACAAAATACAAAGGTATTGTTCTTGACCGGCAAAAATAAGCCCTCTTTCAACATTGACTCTTCAATTGTTTATTATTTTTCATATTTCATATTGAATGTATCAGGGACTTTGAATGTCATCTAATGAACGTACATTTTGCCTCAAGAATCTGTTTAATGAAAACTATTAATATGTTCTTACGTCTACATTTGTGTCGGAAATAAATTATAAATTCAATTTGTTTTTTAGAGTGCATGCTCGTTCCGAAATGGCATCCATCAGCCATCTTGTTCTATAGAAGCACCATCCAAAAAATTACGATGCTTGAATACGCCAATACCGCATATCATTGCTTTAGATGTTAACCCAACGTGGAGCATAAGTACTGTTATGGGTAAGATTGGAATCAACCATAAAATAAATACAGAAGAATCATATAGACAGAAAAATATTTAACAAAGCGTATCGGTCCACAGTGACATGTAGTCAACAAGGATCATAATCATAAATTCTTCATGTTTTGTTTATTTTCCTCATTTTGTCTTTTTAATTATTGTCCTCCCCACTCACTTTCTACTTAATTTCCTGTCCTTTCCTGTCCCAACCCATTATTGTTTCACGACCCCAACATTTCAATCACCTTTTTGTGAATGTGTCCAAGATTGTCTAGAATTATCAAATTTCTCGGCTCGCTGCACACCTATCCCATCTAAGTTTTTAGTTTCTCCATTCTTCTGGCGTGTTTACATTTTATTTTTACTTTACCCTGGAAAAAGACATTTTATGTCGAAATATTGGACTTTTTACCCCTTTTTTATCTTTTAAATTCAAATGTTTTCTTATTTTTGTTTTTATTTTGACTTTGCCCAATTCAGGTGGTTAACCACTCTACTGACTATTTTTGAATCATAATTGTGCTTTGCTTTGGCTTTTTGCTAGTTTTTACTCTCATTGACTTTGTATCTGTATATGTTGTTTATTTGCATAACCTGCAAGAATAAGATTTTCATTAATATTTCTAAATACTTAGACGAGGGGATTTCTGTATTTGTAGGATAACATTAACTTTTCGTTTTCTTGTTATCTTAACTAGATTCGAATTTTAAAATTTAAAGTTTTTTACAACATTTCAACGATTTCATTTGAAAAAAGTGTCAGTTTATTGGTTGTAAAATCTACACCTTTCCCTTGCTTAATATTTTGTTGCATTTACTGTTCATATAAATTAATGTTTTAGAAATGAAATTAGAATTCTAGCATACATTATTAGCATACATATAACACATAATCCTAATGCTTAATGATGTAAAATTATTATTTGTGTTTGATTAAATTTATTTTTGTTTTCCTTATTTCTCTATTATTTTATAGGTAAATGGGAATAAATTGTCGACATTTGTTAAAATAAAAAAAACACATACTATTTTACAACTCTTATTCTCATTTCAGTGAAATATTTTGACAACTGTGACAAAAAATGGATCTATTGGTGCAATATACCAGAGCCACGATTACATTATGCTGTTACTATGCTGGAAGAAAAACTATACATAACAGGTATGTCATCTCGGTTTTAACAAATATTATCACAATGCTCTATCAGGGTGTTCAGCGCTGACATTGTATAAGTCCCGAAAGCTTGCATATAGCCATAACAAGATAAAGGTCTTCAAATTCTTAAAACATCCTTCTATATAGTTGAAACAATGTCAAAATTTACAGTAACTGCATAACATAAGTTTTCAAGCCGTTTGTTTATGCTAAACCGACGGGGGCATAAATTGGCCAATCCTTGAAAATGATTTCTGTTAATTTATTCATTTACCGTTTTTGCTATTTTTGAAATCGTGAAAAATATAAAATTGCAACAATTATTTTAAATAAATTGGGAAATGAGTAAAATGGCAAGGACCACGTTTTCATAAAAAATATATTTGTTTTGTAAATTTGCATCTGGTTTTATTGGCCAATTTGGGTCCGTGTTGTTCCTCTTTGTGTGTGAGTGTCTTCATTTTTCTTTTCTGTGCTGTACCCATGTTGTGTCTTTGTTTTTTTCTCCCCCTTTTTTTTTGTTTCTGGTGTTGCCATTGTCCCTGGATTGTTCGCTTTTAGATTGACGGTTCGGTTCTCACTTACTTTACAGGAGGATTGAAATCTACATCAAACGGCGAAGATCAGATCCCTTGTAGTGACGCATTTGTCTTCGACATAAAGGTCGGAATCTGGATGAAAATAAAATCCATGAAAAAGGCAAGAATGTACCATTCACTGGTTTCTCTGTATGGGATGATATATGCAGTAGGCGGTCAAGACGATTCACACAGGTATCATTAAAAAGTCGAAAGCGTATATATTATTTATTTTTTTGACTTATGCTAATACATAAACTTGTTTACAGAGTTCATCTGCCATACCTTCTTAATCTTTGGGTGTGTCGACAATAGAGATCGATTAGGGGACGACCATTTGATTCGGGGGGAGGGGGAGGGGGGCTGGCAGATTTTGTAAATAAATATCTTGGCCCCAGATAAGTTGAAAATAAATGATCTTGCCTGGTTACACTTGAAAATAAATATTCAGTCCACTCCTGAACAGAGACCAATATTGTTATACAAGAAAATAAATAATCTGGCCTCCAAAGGCTTAGAAATAAATATTATGACCAGAATGGAGTTGAAAATAAATAATCTAACCTTTCCAAATTTGCCAGCCCCCACCCCCAGGATCAAAAGGTCGTCCCCTTAATCAGTAACATGCATTTAAAAATCCCTGGTTATGGGGACTTGTCGACGGTCTTCAAACTCGCCCGGGTTGATGCACTTTTATTATGGTAGAGTGTCTCTAACCATTACAAAAACAGAATAACAGTAAACACCTACAATGGCCGGGAACTACAATCACATGCCACAATTTACAAGCGAACTGCACTAGAAAAACAATAATGAAAACAAGAGACAAACATAAATAACGATAGGAACTCGGGATAGCAGGACTTGGTACCAGCACTAGCCAGTGGTAGGATTAAACCGGTTTATGGGTACCCACACCTCCCCTTTCTCTATCCCGTTTCCCTAAAGTATAATAAACATGCGAATAAAACCTAATACAGGTAGACTACTACCTCATTGACCACTATCTTGGAAAAGAAAAGCATATGACAAAACGTAATTCAGAAAGATGGGTCAAAGAGTGCTCGCCGCTTAACTGCCGGCTAGCTCAAGGAACCTAGTCTGCTGGTAAAACACTGTCGCACTATATGGAAGAAAAATCAAACTCAAAACTCCCCGAAGGGTTTGGTAAAGAGTCGTCATGTATTTCAGTATCTTATCCTATGTCATTAGCTTGAAAATGATTTGTAGATTATTTGTTGCACTCAGCCTTACCCATTGATCTATATAGAGCTGCTTGCAACATTATTTTGTAATCCTTTTAATTTAGTGTATCAGCTTTTCCTGATATTATACATGAAATTTCNAATAAATATAGCATAATGAGTTTCACTGATACGGTATACAATGTATGCTTTCAGGGTTTTAGAATCAGTTGAATGTTACAACCCTACCACAGATAATTGGTTTTATGTCCAGTCAATGTCGGAAGGACGACTTGGTGCAGGAACAAGTGTTCTTCATGGTAAACTATTCGTGGCTGGTGGTTATGGAGAAAATGTTGGACAAACATCTGGGAAACCAGTGTTAGATAGTGTGGAATGTTTTGACCCCAAGAAAAATATGTACGTGAAACTTTTTTCATGCCATAAGAATTTTAAGAATTACTTGATAAAAGTTGCTAGATTCGTCAATCTCACAGGAAGATATATGGATGGAGTTCTTTCTTTTAATGACACATCTTTTTCTAATTGAATTCTATCAGTATTAAGAATTTAAGAATTAAAGATAAAAGAAACAACAGAAATACTCGATTTACTTATTTTTTGGATTTACATCTCGAATTTGACGAAAATGGTCAGTACTTAAAGTTAATACAACTAATTTCAAAATTATCAATTATCCTAAGATGTACAATAATATTCCAACTTCTTCTGCATACGGAAGTTGATATTATAATCGAAAACTAGTAACACTTACTGGGACTTTTCCGGGACTTTTCATTCGGCATAGTTATCTACTTGGCCGCCTTATAAATCACGGCTTAAAAAAATTCGTCTTATAAAAAACATTCTTCAATAGTATTGTGTCAAAAAATTAGTTTCGGCCCGAACTGTGATCGAAGATTCGTTTTTTTTTCACTTAGTATTAGGATGAACATTTCTTTTCATTGTTCCCATTTTTTAATGGTATTGCTGCTGGACACTACCACAATGGAAGTGGATGATTGACGTGCCATAAAACACCCCATTTCTCCTGAATTGCCTTTACATACTCAGGCCAATTGTCGTTTACAGCTGCTTTGTCTTTTTGTTCTGTGGAATTTGGTTCTTGACAATTCTGTTTGGTCATTCTGTTATTACCCTTATGCGCATATGTAGATACGGCAACTTCGGCATTTTGTTATTTACAAAAAAGCTTTGCAAAAAGTATATCTCAGAATGGCATTTTTGTTAGTAGGCTGATCTAATTTCATCCCAGTATATATTTACAAATATTAAACAGGAACATCATTCTTTATTCTTTGTTGTTTGTTTCATTACTGTTCTTCGTATTTCCAAAATTAGGATAAGATCAAAAGGAGAAACGAAGAAAAGTAACAACATATGTTACTACAGCATAGCTTCGCGGACACCTTAAATAGGAATAACGTACATCATATAAATTCAAAACAAGACATCTTTACTTGACTAATGAATCATTCCTAATTCAGACACCTATTTGAATAAAAGCTTTGATTTTATTTTAGATGCATTTTGATTTTATTTTAGATGGACAATGCAGAATAAACTGCGTATTAGTCGTTGTTACGCAGAAATAGTCACAGTGAATAATAAGATGTATCTTTGCGGTGGTGCCACAAGATCGTACACAAACTTTGAATCAGTTTTAACAAGTATTTCAAGCATCGACACTTACGATGAAGATCAGGATGTATGGGAATATTGTACTGACATGAGGGTAGCTCGTCATGAAGCAGGAGCAGTATGTGTTGGTAAGGATTTATAATCTTTATTTCTTCAAGACAAAGTCAAATAACAAAGTAACTAACATTTTTTGGTCAGACTTTTGACTGATATCAGTTATACTTGCATTATATCAAAGATAAAAAGAGTCAAGTATGCAAGACTTAGTATATCCCCAATGATAAAAAAAAGACATATATATGTTTTTGAGGGTTGGGCATAATTTTATATCCTGTAGGGTTTCGTTGACACAAGTTGTACGTTCAGGAAGGGTTGTTAATTTATAGCTAAATCAAAGGGAGAAAAATCATTTTAAAAGGGGTTAACTATCTTGGGAGAATGGTTGGCAAAAATGAAAAAAAAATGATCTGTAACTAAGTTTAACAAAGAGGTGAGATTCATACGAAAAACAACCTTATTTAATGAGGGAATAATACTTTTGTAATGACGGTTCAGATGTGGTAACCTTTATTTTAGAGGACAAGAATAAATTTGCCTTCATTTGAGAGATACCCAACGTAAAAGAGGGACATTTTTCTTATTTAATAACAGGAACTCCTGAATGAATAAACTTCCTCTTTACACAGAGGTGAATGTTAAATCTGACGGGGCGATGAGCTTTGACTGTGTGAAAATTGCTTTAATTAACTGAGTGAGGATTAAAATATGATAAGCCATGATCTTTGACTTACTGGAGACAATGAGATCTGACAGACTAACTAAGGACTAATGTAGAGAAACAATGAGCTCTGACGGGAAACGTCAAATGTGATGAACCATGATCTTCGCCTGATTGAGAAATAATATTATGAATCAGTGAGCTCTGACATGTAGAAAAACTAAATCTGGTGAAGTAGTGAGATTTGACTGAATGAGGACTTGTCTCTTGGATCACCAAATTGAAGTAAAACCAAAATGACAGCAGAAGAGTTACTAGACGAAATTTTCAATGCTAATAGTAGATTCTCTTATTTAATAAATGGATTAATGTGAATTTTTACCTTTAAATACAAGATTGATTATTTATTTGAAATATCTAGTCAGTCATAAATATTTATTATAGAATGCATTCAATAAAATAGGTAGTAGAATGTAAAACATGTAATGGCAACTTGAATTAAATAGCGACATTCAAAATAACTGACTGATCGATTTACTTCTGTTTATGGTTTTATTGCATTTACAACAGTACAATAATATGGTGGTGTCAAGATGTCAGCAACATCGTTTCGCTCATATAATTTCTAAATCTGGTAAATGAGGAAGCATACAACAAAATTAATAAAGTGCATCTAAATTGAATGAGGGGGTTTGTTTATTGAGGACAAGCATAAAACGCATTTTATGCTTAGATTGAGAAGAATAAATGGGTCGGATGATTTTGTAATAGATAGCCATGGATTTTAAAACAAAATAACATGTAACCCTATTAATGCATAGCCAATACATGTGAAAATTTTACTTACCAATATTTTTTTCCTCCTCTTTTTTGATTTACCATATTTTGTCAATATTCCTTCCATTTTGACTTTAACAAACGACATACTTATGTTCTCCCTTTAAATCGTTTGTTCAGTTGCCGAGCACAACATAATATTTCGATTTTCAGTAATTAGTTTTATGCATCATTGACATGAGACCTGCAAGGCGTTTAAAACTCAACAATTTTTTTAAATTATATTCAATGTCTGTTTAAATAACCTGAAGTACATTACTTACACAAATAATGATGAAAGCACATCTGGCCTTCACCGACAGATTGTGATTAATAGTTTCTGGAATCAGAACGTATATAGATTTAGCTCTTTCCGTTGCTTATAACAGGGATACTGGAATGATATGTAATAAAAATAAACGTGTCGTGAAATCGAAAAGGTTCAAAACGCAATAAACTTCAGCGAACGAAATTGAACAGATGACACACACTCTGACCGTCAATTTGCAAAGGGAAAACCCATATAAAAAGTAAAAGCTTTGGCATTTAGAAAAGGCAGTATTGGCCCCTTTTGAAAATCTGATGTGTTATACTTGGATGGAAGAAAGGTGTAGTTTCACTATAAAACTGGATGAAAATTTCAAGTAAACGTATATGCATACACTTTGTACCTCCAAGGGTCCAACCCTGCGTTTAGTTTGCATAGATAATGCAAGCCACATTGAAAAATCGTGAAAGATTTTCTTGAATTCACAATATTCACAATATTCGGACCATGCATTTTTTTAAAAGAAATTTAAAACATTTTCATTTGTGTGGTTTTGATTACAAAAATAAAGAACCCTTTCCAACAACTGTCTTATGCTGTAAGCGCATCTGTGAAAATTGGCCTAATATTTACTGAATGCAATTTTTTCCAGAAACATCAAGAAGCTAAATGGTTACACAAAAATAGACTTGAAACAGATAATAAAATAAATCCTTATTTAAATTAAAAACGACCATCTAAGCTACACGCATATCAAAAATATATTTAAATAAATTTTTGAATTGTTTGTACAATAAAATGACCATAAAATAGTAAAATACTTTAGTTGAACATGNTTGATATCTATAGATCACCTTTCTGCAAGTGCAGATACAAAAATTGGAAGATCCATTACAAAAAAAAATATTAAGCTCTGCCTATTTCTGTTTTGTGACAAGTAACTGTACCTTTATTTGGCTTACTGTTAACACAGTGTTTTGGCTTACTGTTAACACGGTGTTTTGGCTTACTGTTAAAATATTGTCCCTAGCGGTTCACTTGCAATACGTTGCTCCATTTATTAAAAAGTCGCTTATACTGAGGAAAGTGGAAAAATAATTGCATAGTTCACCACAGACAATATTTTTGACTGATTATGTTTGTTTTGTTTTTTTTATTGTACGTTTATATATGCTTTCAACCCTTACGGGTACAAATGTGCACTTCTAAATAAAGTTAACACAGTGTTTGTAGATATTAGATATCCGTATCAGCTTGGTTTCGTGTACCGGGGTAAACTGCTAAGTGCAAAGTCTGACAGCATGTATCTAAACATGAAGGACTACAAATACAACAGCTATGACAACTGTAAAGAAAAATATACAAATTAAAAGCAAAAATCCCTTTCACAGACCACAAAATTATGTAATTTGCGTTATGCTTACTTTTTCAGCTACACGAGCAATCTTAAAACAGAAGATCTTGTGTGGAGTAGTTTATTTAAAATGATACTTCGTCAGAGAAAAATAATTATGTTGGTACTCACACGTGTGATAATAGGTGTTTATCAGACTCTGTCGTGTTTATGCTCTTGCCATTGGTGTCAAGATAAGTTTCACTACACGTTTGAATTTACTTCCGTTAATTTCAGCCATGCAGTCTGTAAAAAGAAAACCAGGATTGACGTTGAACAACAAACCTTTTAAGAACCACAAGAAAACTGATTAAATTTACAGTAACATATTATTATACATTTGTACTAGTAACTTGTAATCACTTTGCTATTTATATTCCAACTGTTCCATTTTCCTCTAGGATATACTGTTTTTATCACTTTGCTATTTGTGTTTTAATATGCGTTATTATTTTTAACGCTACTTTTCTTGTCTTTCAGGAAAATACATATACATTTTTGGAGGAGAATCAACAAAATTTGATACTGTTCTGCAGTCTGTCGAATGTTTTGATACATGTTCAAGGACTTGGCTATCTTGTGTAGACGACTTGCCTTATCCTTCCAAGTGGACACGATGTCTTGCTATCATCTAATTGGAATATACTGTATAATGAATCAAGGAAGTTTATATGAACTTAATATAAAATCAAATATCGAACACAAGAATAATTTTCAATAAATTTAATATAAGAAGTTGAATTATTTAAATAAAATACAGATGTATATTAGGTTGTTTTATTATAATATATCTGAGATTAATAAATCATCTAATTGTGTATTTTTTATAGTCTACTTTTAAAAAAATAAGAAAGGTGTCAAGCTTTTGGTTTCCAATGGGTTTTAGTTGACTATCAACAACAAACTATATAACAAAAACTATAATAGTGTAATATCATTCATGTATTATTAAATGAATTTATGTGCGTCACATCAAAGTTTTGAACACAACCTTTTTTGGTCTAAATGCCTTTATTTTGGTCCCTTATCCTGGAAGGTTTTTACATACATCTATGTGTAAAGTACTAAAACAATTTTGGACTGGTTATAAAGTGGATAATATGGCGGGAAAATTTTCCCGTATTTTTTCATGTACAATGTAACCAAAATTCAAATAATCATATTTCAAAAAGGCAGAACAAATCAACACAGTGATTTGTCAAAACGATGTTTTGGGGGGTTAGTTTTATTTATTTCTATGTTTAAAAGTTTAAAGTTTGTGTTATTTTTACTCATGTGCCACCACTCTTATGTTATCTGCATGCCTTCTTAGGTGGACTGTACTTAACAGTTGCCAATGAAAGTTAACCATGCAAATTAGTATTCTCTGAAATGCTGAAGCTTTGCGTAGCCAATGTTTATGATATTGATCTCCGTGGTATTGAAATAATCTAAAATATGACATGGTTTGAAAATTACCGATAAATATTCTTAATTTTTTTTTATAATAGCATATTTTTTTTCTTTCAATGATACATCTGTTCCCCATTCACTATCCAAAGATTGATTAGATCTTCTTATCATGCAATGTTTCTTTTCCTTTAACAATCGAAGCAGTAGATGCATATATATCGTTTCATCTCTTGAAAGATCTAACTTTGCCAAAGGCCAGCATTAAGTTGATTTTTCAGGGGTTGGTTGGAATCGGGTTTACCTTGGGAAATCCATAAAAAGCTGAGCTTTGCATTTATTTTGGAAAGAAAATCTACATTTAGGTAGGAAAACTCCAGTTAAGCTCGCCTCCGAAACCAATGTTTCCCTACGGAAACGCGGGTTTGGCTTTGGAAACTCGTAGAAAGCTGAGCTTTGCATGTATTTTTCAAGGGAAACCTACATTTAGGTAGGGAAACTTGAGTTTAGCTCAGAAAAACTTGGTTTTCGCATCTGAAACCTAGGTGTCCCTCTGAGACACCTAGTTTTCCACACCGGAACTATTTGATTTCCATATGGAAACTCTGGTTTAGCTCTGGAAACCCTAGTTTACTGAAGCGAAAACCGGGTTTTCCTGAAAAAAAAGGTTTTGGCTAGTTTTAACTAACTTTCGCGTGCCATATTTCATTCGGTAATTGCAGTTATCCCAAGATGGTGGGCGTTCAGCTAAAAACTATCAACAGTGATTATGTTGTAATAACACATTCTTCAGCATTTCTAAACTCATTTGAAGTAAACTGCTAAAGATTCTTTCATAATTCAATTGCTTAACAGAGAACTGAGCTGTACAAAAATTAAACAAAAAGTAAGATAAAAAAAATTGAAAAAAAAACAATGATGATGTTGGTAACTGAAGAAACTTATATCCGTAACTGATATTTATGTTCTTGATAAGGATGTACGTAACTGTTGATTTATGTTATATTTGTGTCATTTCTAATTCTTGTTTTTGAGGTTTTGAGGATCGGAAAAACAAATTTTGTTTCTCTACATTAGTCCTCAGTTAGTCAAATATCATTGCCTGTCAGATCTCTTTGTTTCATTACAATATTCCTCAGTAAGTCAAAGATCATGGCATAATCATATTTTAATCCTCACTCAGTTAATTAAAGTAATTTTCACACAGTCAAAGCAATGGTCTTGTCATACAGCCATTATCCTGTTTCTGGTAGGACTCGGCTTCAAACCATAAATACATAAGAAGTGTTCACTTAAAACCGGAAAACTGGACAAAATATTTTTCTCATTTCTATGCTCTAAGGGCAAATTTCGAAATTCCAAAACCTTCAGCACAGAAAATGTAGTATCGGTAGGGACTTTATCTTATGTTCATTTACTCCATATCCTTCAATGTTTATTGGTTGAATTTTATTTCAGTAGTTTTAAAGGAGGTGATCAAAATGCATTCCTTTTGGTCTTATTTTAAACTGTGAACGTGCTGACACCGTGTTTGTTGTCGATTTAAAAGCGAATAATTATTTTTTTGAATAAACTTCTGAACATTTTGGTTAGTGAGGTAGTTTCAGATGAGATATTAATGATTTTTCCTTTGGATATCTTTCTGAGTGAAAGCCTTAAGAAATGGGCAATCTCGTAACGTACCATCATGTGACAAAAAAAATGTTCTGCAGTTTGAGTCCTTGTATCCCAATGATATCAGTGATAACCTTTGCTACTTATTGTCACCGCAATTTCGAATGAAAGTTTGGTGATGTCGTTGACTTCGTCCGTCCTTCCGTCAGTCCATCAATCCGTCTGTCTTTTCGTCTGTTCAAAACTATTTGGATCATGTTCTGTAAATTTCCTTAGAGTTTCAAAGACCTCTTATTCTTTTTGAATTCTACATAGCATCCATGCTTTTGGATTTTGTTTCTTTTATAACAAACATGAGGGCGAACCCCTCCCACATTTTTGGATTTGCGGATTTAATTTTATTGAAGAATTGTTCCGTATAGTTTGTTTTGGAATTCTACCTAGCAAACATACTTTTCAAATTTGTTTCGATCAGGACAAACATTGTCACCAAGTGAATTTCAGAAATATTTGATTCCAATTTTGGTTAAATAAATTCTTGAAGTCTCAAAGGCAACTTGTTTTTAGAATTCCACCTTGTAATAATACTTTTAATATTTGTTTTTATATATATTTTCAATAATTGCTATTTCAAGAAAATATATGATAATTCCCTGAAAGTCTCATAGAATACTTATTTTGGAATTTAACATTGAATCAATAGTTTAAGGTTCCACTAAAGTAAAAAATTAGGACACACAATAAAGATAAATCTTTAAGTTTCGCCGTATTTTTCAGGCTATATGAAATATAGTAATAAATCATGAAGAAATGCATTCTTTTAAACATTATTAACATGTACTCGCTGCAAAAATTGTAAATTAATTTAAATTTAAGATTTTATAACCATTCCTTGTCCTTGGGTACACACTCAAATTTCAAAAAAATCAGGAGGTCAGGAAAACGTCTAATTCTTTTCGAAATTGTTCTTTACGAATACTATGATGCAGGGCAAGCTAACATTGGTTTGTCTAGTAGCACGTAGAAATTTGGCAATTTCTTACCTGAACTGAATCTTGAAAATGAACAGTAGTCCCAAATAATCGGCACTAGCTTGCCCTTCCTTAGATATTAAAGTATACGTCCACAACCGTTTTTAAACATACGAGTCCTTTTTTAGATCTCCTGATTTTTTTTAAATTTGAGTGTTTACCAAATGAAAAGATTCGCCTATAGAATTAAATTTTCAAATTTATTTACAATTTTCTCAGTGTGTACGACTGTACGTGTAGATTATGTTTAAAAAAGCACTTTCCGCAATAATATTCTACACTACATTTCTTGCAGCTTGAGAAATACAGACAAATGTTTTATGTTTGCTGAGTGTCCTAATTTTTGACTTTAGTGGATTTTTTCAGTTAAGAATAACATTTTTTATCAATTGGATTTCATCACTACCTGATACAAATTTTGGAAGTGTTTCTGATAACCTCAAAGTCTACTTATTTTTGGGAACTCCAGCTAGCAACAATACTTATTTTTGGGAACTCCAGCTAGCAACAATACTTATTTTTGGGAACTCTAGCTAGCAACAATACTTATTTTTGGGAACTCCAGCTAGCAACAATACTTATTTTTGGGAACTCCAGCTAGCAACAATACTTATTTTTGGGAACTCCAGCTAGCAACAATACTTATTTTTAGGATATCCTCCTAGCAACAATTCTATTAGAAAAAAAACACTGATTGATTTTCAAAAATATTTGATTCCAGTTTTGGTAAATTTCCTGAAAGTCTCAAAGACCACTCACTTTTGAAATTCTACATCGAAACCATGAAAAAATTGTTTGAATAAGATTATTTTCACCTATTCGATTTCCAGAATAATCGATTCCTATTTAAGAAAATTTATAGAAAGTCTCGATGACCATTTATTTTTGGAAACCTTTCTAGCAACCATACTTCTAGAATTTGTTTGTGATTAGAACAACTATTTTCAGTTATTGGATTTCAAAAATATTTGATTCCAAGAAATTCTACCAAGCAGCGATACTTAAAAAAAAATTGATTAAAACATACATTTTCACTAATTAGATTTCATCAAGAACATTATCATTATTATTATTTTTAGCTCACCTGACCCGAAGGGTCAGTGTGAGCTATTGCCATCACTTGGCGTCCGTCGTCCGTCCGTCCGTCCGTCGTCCGTCCGTTAAACTTTTCACATTTTCATCTTCTCCTCTGAAACCACTGAAGCAAATTCAACCAAACTTTAGAGGAATGATGAACTAAAGATCCTTTACAAAGATTGCTCATTTTGTTCCGATCCGATAAAAACATGGCCGCCTGCGCTGAACATAGTTAAACATTGGACCCTATGGGAAAATCACATTTTCATCTTCCCCTTTAAAACCTCTAAAGCAAATTCAACCAAACTTTACAGGAATGATGTACTAAAGGTCCTTTACAAAGATTGCTCATTCCGTTCTGATCAGATGAAAAACATGGCAACCAGCAAGAAACATAGTTTCAAATCGGACATTATGGAAAAATCACATTTTCATCTTCTCCCCTGAAACTGCTGTAGCAAATTTAATCCAACTTTATAGGACTGATGTACTAAAGGTCCTTTACAAAGATTGCTCATTTTGTTCTTTGTTATTTGACAAAAACATGGCGGCCAGCACAGAATGTACGTTTTACTTTACATTGGACTTTATGGGAAAAATCACATTTTCATCATCTTCTCTGAAACTGTTGAAGCAAATTGTATAGGAATGATGAGTAGAAGGTCCTTTGCAAAGTTTACTCATTTCAATAGGACAAAAAAAACACAGGTGCTAATAGAGAACATAGCAAAACATTAGACCTCCATTGGCAAAAAACACCATTTTTGGTCATGCATGGCAGAGAAGTATTTTGTCATGTGAGCAATACAGGCTCAGTCTCTGAGCCTCTAGTTTTAATTTACATTTAAACCATTATAGTAAACCATAGTTTGAGAATTTGTGTCAGTTAGAACAAAGGTTTTCATCAATTTTATTTCAATTCAAATTTGATTCAAAGTTTGGAAAATTAAATAAACAATGAAAGCATATCGAGTACACGTCTCTACAAGTACATGGCATATCGAGTACACGTCTCTACAAATACATGGCATATCGAGTACACGTCTCTACAAGTACATGGCATATCGAGTACACGTCTCTACAAGTACATGGCATATCGAGTACACGTCTCTACAAATACATGGCATATCGTTAAAGAAGATAACTTCTAAATGCTATGTACATTTTGCTAGCAAACTTGATGTCTAAAAATGTATTGCATAAATATGGAACGGACTATGGTACTCGTCTTGATAAGTTGACTTTTTTCTAGTTTGATTTTTACTATGAGTCTTTTTGTGTATTTATTTTTTAGCCATTCACCACACATAGGGGGGTGGTTTGGATCCAAGAAAACGAGTTTAACCCCACCGCAATGTTTGCGCCTGTCCCAAGTCAGGAATATGTTGGTCAATGGCTTGTCCTTGTCTTCTTATAAAAGTTTAGTTTCTTAATATTTGGGTTATTGAATGTGGGTTGTTTCCATTGATTTATTCATTTTTTTTTACCTTTTTGGGGCCATTTAGGGCTTGCATTATGGTTTGAGGTTCCTCACTGTGTTAAAGACCATACGGTGACCCCTAGATGCTTGTTTTGGGTCGTTTTAGCCTGGATATGGCATGTTGTCTCCTTGACATTTACCCCATTTCCTTTCTTTTTCATATAATCCTTAATTCTTCAACCAAACTATTCATCAAACTTTGCTACTAAAATTGCAGAGTTACTTAGTAAATGCTTGGTTAAAAAAGCTGTACGAAAAATTATGATCTGGATCTATGCCTTGACTGTTTTTCTGAGTCAAACAGGGAGTGTGGGGATCACTGTCATTAGAGTTTATTTATTATGAGTCAGGCCGGGAAGTAGTTCACAAAAATTGTCTCCCCTGTAAATATGTTTAACTGTCATCTCCTCAAATAGACAAGGAAAAAAATCAAATTTCTAAAATTTACGGTATTTGTAACATTTCACATACTATTTATCTTATGCTGCAACAATCGCTGTATAGCACTGAAATATGAGAAATATACAATTGTCGTTGATTAATTTGTAAAACATTGTTTTAAAATCAACTCTATCTGATAGTCAGAACTGTGTGACGATAAAGAAAAGGTTCTGGCCACCCTCAAAGGGCATGGGCGGAAACAAAATTTAGGAGTATTATTAAATATATAATGATGCATCGTATAAACCACATGAAATTGATTTCTGCATACGGCCTTTTTCAGGATCCACTTTTTTCTAGTTTTTTAAGCAGAGACATATTAATGGCGGACATAAAAATCTGCACATGTATGAAATGAATATTGGCAATCCGTATACAAATTTTGGTCAAAATCTGAAGATGGCCTTTTTGGGGACCCACTGTGAAAGACAGACACCAAATTGATCTTTTATGCCGATTTGTGCATTGTATGTGCATTTATACGGTCACCTGTGACAATCTACGCTGTTTCATATTAATTCAAAATATAGGAATGAAAAATACTAGTTTTTTTTTATTGGAAATAACTTTTATAATTATGCATCTATGGTAAACAATCCAAAAGGTAACATTTCTACCTCATTCAAACATGTTAAACGAGAGCTTTAAGTTCAACCACTTCCTGGAGTGTCTATACTATATAGGGTCAATTCAATAAATTTGTCCCTACATGTTTTTGACCAAGTCAAATTGTGTGAAGTGAGTGAGAACTGAACCGTCAGTCTAAAAAAGAACAACCCAAAGACAATGGCGATACCGGAAATACGAAACAAAGACTTCTCACAACTACTGTACGGTACAGGAAAGAAAAAAGGAACCACACAGCCGAAAAATTAATAAAAATTATTTCTTATATATATGCATATTGTTTTTTAAAAATACCATGTAAACGAATCGGATGTAAATGTATGCATTATACGGTCATATTCAAATTAAGGGGAAAATTTCAGCATGAGGGAAAATCTGCAATATGTACACGTATTCCTGTTTTTCCGGTGGTAAAATGGCTCGGATCCAATATTTCCTTGGAGAAAAATAGGATAGATCTAGTTTTCCCTGGGAGGAAAACCGGCATGACGGGGAAATGGCTATATAACACCAGTGGAGGAAACAACAATCTTAAGCTTTTAAATGGATTTAAAGATCTGTTGTCATCAGACAACATATATCACATATCTACAAGATTTTGATGTCGAGAGTAAAACTTCTGTAGTGATGACTTCAAGTTATGGGTGACGAGGCTTGTTTAGGGGGGTCACAAAATTCCAGCAAGGCTTGACTAAAATATACCTTTGAAAACTGAATATAATTATCAAAATAATTAATGAATATCCCATATAACTGTCAGTTTTGTCTCAGATATCCCATATCCCATTGTGAAAAGTCGTAAATATCCCATATCTCAATATACCTTAAACAAGCATAGGCTGTTTGTGAGCGTTGAGAAGCGAATGAGTTGTGAGATGCTGTGACGGATTTACAATCTTGATGAAATTCATTAAAACTGATATCGGTAAACAAGACGCACATAATTTTTGAATTTAGAAAAGGAATAACAAAATTAAGAATTAGTGACTATAACCTTCTCTTTGCAATCGGCAGATACAAGAAAATACCAAGAGAAATTAGATTGTGTCATTGTTGTGAAAATTGATGATGAATGCCATTTCTTTCTTCGTTGTACATTAAATAAAGAATTTCTAAACAGAATAACTTTGATTTTGGCTATACATCAGAAGTAAATACAATAAAAAAAGCTTTTAGACCCTGAAACACCTGAAGATGTTGAAGCAGTTGTATTCTTTATAAAACAGTCATTAGAACTGAGGTGAGAAGATCAAACATCTCTAAATATTTTGAATTTATGGTAATTGTTTGTATGTTATGTATTGTATGCTTTAGTTACTAATTTGAATTGTTTTGCATTAACAGATAAATTTAAATTAAAAAGAAATTTTTGTTTCTATATCAATAATTCACAGTTTTTTGTAAAAGATGAGAAATGCTACGTTGTGTATGAAAATACACATTATTATATAGATAGCGGTGATATATCGAGTTTTCTCAGTTAAATACTTAGTAAATGTCATATTGTCACCGGTGAAAATGAAGGATTTCTAGTCACTGGATGACGTCTTAATGAAGCGACGTCACAATATCTCTTCAATGTCGTCGTCAAGAAAACAACTGGCGTATTGAAATGAAAAAATAATCCACATCTAAAATCTCGGTTTTTGAGTAGAAAATCTATGTAATAAAAAGTATAACTAATCGGCCATCATGAATATCAATAAAAATGTCACTCGTGTCGATTAACGCAGTTGCAGAACAAGTTCTGCTTTATCCTTCTGCGTTGTTCGGCATTCGTGACATTTTATTGATATTCACGATACTATAAATACTTTTGTATTTCCTTTCACCTTAATAAAACAATCATTAGAATCAAAATATGGTCTACACCGGTCAAAGAGTCAACTAAATTCTGAGGGGGGTGACACTGGGGGTGTGCCCTCCCAATTCCCATATTTTTTCTACCTTTTTTCCCAATTCCCACATTTTAACATTTTGAAACACCAATAACATCAACAGTTTTATTTGCCCACATGTTCCATAAAGTTAAAGTTCTTTAATCATAGGAAATATCCTTACAAAAGGACCTAAATTCCGTGCACCACACGCATCAACTGGGAACAAAATCTAAACATTTTATGGATGCTACGGAGGACGCAAGAAAATAGATTGAGTGTGAATAAGATGAAGACTTTATTGCATTAAGGATCCCAAAACAAATCAATCAGCTTCAGAGGTCAATGAGAACTAAATTAACATCAATTTTCAAGAACATTTTGAAGTATGGAAAAAAAATGTTAGGGTCGGAAGGAAAAATTAGGGTCGGTCGGGTAACCGGAGACACACATATTTTTTTTTTTTTTTTTTTTTTTG
>MJUU01057349.1:104328-131634 GCA_002080025.1 Modiolus philippinarum | reverse complement strand
ATATATATATATATATGTGTTTGTGTGTTGTTTTTGTACCTGTATATGTTCATTTGTAGTGTTTCGTCCTCGTTAATGTGTCTGTGTACAATGATGTAATGTGCTAGTACCAATTGCAAAAATAAAGAATTACAAAAAAAAAAAAAAATCAAAAATGTTGATGTCGCCAGATATTTTTCCTACATTCATGGCGAATATTACGTTGTTTTTGCAGATAAGTCCTCATAATAAGATCATTTCTATTAGTAAAAATAGCATCTTCGCTAGCCAAGGGTTACGATCCGCTCCTCTCCTCTTCACCCTTTTTGGCAGATCAAGCCACATTTTTGGAGACACAATTCTAAAATTATCTCCTTTTGAAAGTAAGATTAGTATGATTTATTGTACAAATTATAGATCATTGATGGTATCTAATAATGTTAAAATTAAAAAAGCAAAGTAATTCAAGGAAAATGAACGTTCAAAAGTAAAGAAACATTATTTTGCAAAATCAAAAAATCAATACACACTCTATTTTAAGTTTTATTGTCATTTTATATATCAAAAATATGAAATACTGTATTATGATTGGATGCAGCGAAGTCCAACTGCAATCAATCAAATTTGTGGATTAGAGGCTACAGAAATCAAGCTAGATCTGCCAAGGGTGAAGAGGAGACCAGCGGATCCTAACCCCTGGCTAGCAAAGATGTAAAAAATAGGTACAGCGAAATAATTCTTAGGGCAATCCATCCTACACAGCTACTACGCTGTCTAAGGAAGAGAGCTTTCCTGTGGGGTTTCGGCCAAAGATGAAGACAATAATTTCCACTCTTTGTACTGGATACAAAAATTAACTATAATGCCTATACAAACAATGGTATACCACTAGATCTGCAAATTAATCCAGAAAGCCTATTTCTAAGCTGTTATCTTGACAGCTGTAAAAGAGGGCCTTCAAATATATTTTGATACTTGCTTTTCAAGAAGCTGTACTAACAAAATGTGAATGTTGAAAAACTAAAGATGTGTTTGACATCTTGAACTCTAGATAATTTTCACACTGTAAAAGTTTTTAAACTTTTGACTTCTCTGCACTTATATACTACCATTTCTCATGAATAACTGAAATCTCCAATCACAGTTATTTCGGTATTTAGTTATTTGTTTCCACTGGGTCGATGCCACTGCTGGTGGACTGTTAGTCCCCGAGGGTATTCACCAGCCCAGTAGTCAGGACTTCGGTGCTGACCCGAAAGCCGATTTTATTTGAAAACTTACAATATCTAATTTTTGTAAATTTTGTTGAAAACTAAGGAGTATCTCCCTCATGCAAAGCTCTGTCCTTAGCTGATTTTGGCTTTACATTTAGATCATTTTGGTTATTTGTTCTCTATCAGTTTTTAAACATCTTTGACTTTTTGGTCTTCCAAACGTTTAGATTTTATCTGCACTGAAGAGACATAAGTTGTCGAAATGCGCATATGCAGAATTTAAATTCACAGTAATTTCGGTATTTAGTTATTTGATTCATAGATGTTTCTCCTATAAGAATGGTGAATAGAGATATAATTACATTGTTTTAGGTAAATAACAAGCATACTTTGTGAAATAAGACAACGAATTTGGGAAAACAATATACAGAAGAAGAAGTTAGAGTTTGTAATCCACAATATATTTGTAAGTTTGGAGGACTTGTTTTAAACAGACTAAAGAATACTGTGCATCTCTTTCAGCTGATATGTTTCTCCATTGAACAAAGGCTCAAGAAATTGAACGGGTTTTTAAAACTAAAAGTATAAAATTAGCCCAATCATTTTATTTTAGCCTCCGTTATATAGATAATACTTTGTCGCTAAACGACCCTAGCTTTGGTGATTTCCATGAACTTATTTTACCAAAAGAGCTCAAAATTAAAGATACCATAACACTTCCACATTGGCCTTATTCTTTGACCACCATCTGGAAATTGACAACACATGTAGACTTAAACTAGGCTGTATCACAAACGCGATTACTTTACTTTTCCAATAGTGAACTTCCCCTTTCTTTGTAGCAACTTTCAAACAGCACCACCATATGGAGCTTATTTCTCCAAACTTATATGGTCCATACAGTAACTTCCTTGATAGACCCTGGTCGTTCACAAATAGGGTAGTTTACCAATAACTTGAAGCCATCAATGCACAAGTTTTACGGTCGACATCACAATCTTCTGGGCCACTATGGGATATTTGTTATCAAGGGGCTGCCATGCATTATCTTGTAAATTATGGTTGAATTTGCTTCAGCAAGTTTTCAGAGGAAATAATCAAAATATGATTTTCTCATATGCTAAAATGTTAAATTAATATTCCATGCTGTCAGCCTTGTCTTTTAGTCTTGAAGACTCATATTAGCAATCATTGTAAAGACACCATAAATACATTATTCAAGTACGTATTGGACAAATGTACATGAAACGTTTCATAGCAGCTGGTGAAATAATGTTTGTCTCATTTGGTGTAATGTTAAACTATGTTCCTCGCTTGAAGTCATCGTTTTTAGTGGATCACAGACGAAATGAGTTTTTTTTGCCTTTTTGTTTTTTTTTTTTTTTTTTTTTTTTTTTTTTTTGTAAAAAAAACCTTCCATACATTATTCCGGTAAAGTTTGGTTGAATTTGCTTCTGTAGTTGCAGAGGAGATGATCGCTGGCGACTATGAATTTTTGTCATATCCAAAATAAATAAGCATACTTCTTAAAGGACCTTCAATATATTATTCCAGTACAGTTAAGTCAAAATCGATAAAATACTTTTAGGGCAGATTAATGAAAACAAGAGGCTCTCAAGAGCTTGTATCGCTCACCTGGACCCTGGCTAACACAGATAGTCTTGTTAAAGTATCTAAATTAAACTATGGTTACACTTTGCCTAGGATGTTCTCAGAGGACAAGACCCTTAAACGTGTTTCAGCTGGGTCCAACTTTGGTTCCCTCTTCTGCAGGGAATCATCAAAGGACTATTGTTGCCTAGCTCGGCTCCAATTGGCTGAGCAGTTGCAGGGAAGATCTTTGAATGTGTTTTCATATAGGATTCAATGTTAAAACTATGTTCACTGCTGGCATCTCTCGTGGATATAGCGCGGACATACATGTGAAATACCTTTTTTTTGCATGGGACCACCTAAAGACTATTGTGGCCAAGTTTGGTTCCAATTTGCTAAGCAGTTTCAGAGGAGGAGATCTGGTAATGTGTTTTCCCAAAGGATTCAATGTTAAAGCTACTAGTATGTTCCATGATTGCATGGGACCATCAAAGGACCATTGGCGCAGTAATTTCAGGGAAGATCTTTAAATGTGTTTTCGCATAGGGTCCAATATTAAAAATATGTCCCCCTGGCGGCCATCTTGGATATAGCAAGGACCTAAAAAGGGGGAAAAGACTGTTGTGGCTAAGTTTGGTTTCAATTGACCCAAGAATTTCAGAGACGAAGATCTTTGAATGAAAAGCCTGGACGGACGACAGACGAAAAGTGATGGAAAAAAACTCACCCTGGCTATAGTCAGGTGAGCTTATGATGTTTTACAACCGGGTCCAATGTTAAACCTATGCTATGCACTGGCGGCCATGTTTTAAACGGATCAGAATGACGTACATGAGTTCTTTTTTAAAGGAGTTTCCAAACATATTCGCCTATGTCAAAATGTCAGTAATATGATAAAACGTAATATGCACAACTATGTACATGTGGTGCTTGCTACAACATTAAGTTCTTATGAGTAGTTATAATTAGACAGACACGCATAATAGAAAGTTTGGGATACATGATTAACCTTATCAACGGTCATTGTTACTTTGTCCAAGAGCTGAAAAAATAGCATTCAAGATAAACAAGAGGATACCATGAAGATGAGACACATTTACATGACCATTTAGATTAATGTCACTGCTCAATCGAGTCAATGATAGTGAATAAAATGTGACCAAGCAAAATATGAAGGAAGTCTTCCACCGTTGCCTGCTAACAGATGATTTGGAAAAATTTATCATGGGGACAATAGACTTATGTTCATTGTCCTGCATTGTCATCATTGCTGTGTTTATCAAGCGACTCTCTATGCATTTCTTCATAGTTCTTTCTGTGATAATAATTTCATTTCCTTCAGTTAAATTTCTCTATTTACCAATTGATGTCTGGAAAAGCTGAACAGAAACCAGAAGATTTACAACCCAAATAATAAAAACCCACAGGAACAACAAAGAAGTTGATCTTGTGATAAAAGACCCTTAAAAAAGAGATCACTTTTGATTTTTTAATCATTATTTATTTTTTAAGGTAGTTCAGTTTCCCATTTCCCACATTTTTTGTGATTTCCCACTTCCCTAATTTTTTTCATCATTTTTTCCCATTTCCCTAAATTTTTTACCCCTTTTTTCCCATTTCCCAAAACCGTGTCACCCCCTCAATTCTATTGCAGTTTATGTTTTTTAGTTTAACTATATTTTTATAATTTCTTGTGTATATATTGCATTTGCTCGATCCATCACGGATGTGATATGCAAATAAAGTTATGATTTCACATTTGATGGCATTGTTTTTGTTCAACACAGTAGCTGTATACACGTCAAAAACTTAGAGTCGGGACAGATTTGTTGAATCGATTCTAGGCAATCTTTGTAAAGAACCTCCCATAGATCGTTTGTGTTTTGAATCGGTTATTAGCAATCTTTTTTAAGAATCAACCATAGATCGTTCTTGTATTGTTTCAGTAGTTTTATAAGTACATTGCCAGGCATGTACCATGTGTACCGAAACAAGTAGAGGGCAGAAGACGGATCAAAATTTTTAAATTAGAAATTAAAAAAAAACATTGCAATATAGTTCAAGGAGGTGATCAAGAATACAGATTGTAAAACTTTTTTGCTAGCTTCAGTCTATATAGAATAAGAACAGAATGAGCAATTTTTATTGAATGATCTTCCATACATCGTTTCTGTAAAGCATGGTTAAAATTTCAGATATGATCTATATACAGTGAGAAGTTAACAGACGCATGACGGATGGACTACGCACAGGGACTTGCTCTCGGTCTAGAAAAAAAATTGTTTACTATCAAATATGAATCTCGGAGTAAACGAATCGAGATATAGGAATGAAGTGGGGCTTTCCTACGATATAAAATGGGTTTTCTGTTTAGAAAATCATTCAGGAAGAGAATGTAAAAGGCAGAATTATAAGGTTTGGGTTATTTTATTGAGAAAATTGAAAACGAAGCGAGAGGGGTATCAGGAATAGGATTTCCCTTGTGTTTTTTTCTCCGAGATTCATATTTGATAGTAAACAATTTTTTTCTAGACCGGGAGAAAGTCCCTGTGGACTACGGATGCAACGTTATCCTTCTATATATATCCTACCCCACAATGTTCATCGTGTACGTTGTTACAACTCTAGCTTTCCTACGACGAGGATTGACCCGAAAACTATTTTATATAGCCTAGGTGGTCGAGTGGTCTAGGGGGCTGGACATAGTGCAGGCGGTGTTGCCATAGAAGACACTAAAGCAGGGGTTCAAATCCAGTCGTAGATCTTGCTGGATTTTCCGATGTTAACAGATATAAAAAGATGATTTTCATCACTGTGGGCATTCGGAATCATATATTCTACCTTTGCAGCTCACCTTACCAATACATTATCATTCTTACTCAAAGAGACGTCATGAAGTGCAAAATTTCATGGTATATTTCTAAAAAGGCAAAAATTCACCAAGATTTAGATCAAAATTTGTGTACTTTGGAATGAATTTATTTGACAAGACTATACTATTAATGGCATTAAATCGGTAGAAAAATGTAGCTATAAAATGTACTAAAAATTTCTTATGTTGCTCAAAAATACGACGATTTACAGGTAAATCTGCCGCCACACAGATATTGTAAGAAATGTGAATGTTTCCAATTAGTCCCAGTCTGTCTTGTTTTATGTTAGTCTTCATTTGTGTTTGATTTGTGGTGAACTGTGACCTTTGATTAAAATCTGTGGTCATTGTGAGTGTTTCCTGTTGTCCCTTTTAAAGTCTTTATTTATTTGTATTTGAGATATCACTAATCAATATACTAAAACTTCTGGTTATTAACCAAACAACATTTCGGAAGTTGTATCACAGTGGTGCTTCATTTTCTTTGGAAAACAGAGTGTTCAATAAATCCCAATACCTATGTGGGGGTGGAGCCAAGACAGTGCTACAACTTCTCATTTCTGGAAGTTATTGTACAAGAAACTGTACAATAAATTCAACAACGACTGTAGAAATAATTTACACACCTACATAATATTATCTACGAAAGCCGGATAGTGTCAATAGATTTTTTTTTATTTTCTCAGTAAAAAAAAATCTCGCAAAAACAAAATTATCTCGTTATTTCGAATTAAAAAATATTTTTCTCAGAAAAACAAAACTTATTGCGTTATAACGCGATAATTATCTCGTTATTTCGAATTAAAAATATTTTTCTCGGAAAAAAAAACAAACTTATTGCGTTATAACGCGATAACTCGTCTGAAAATAAAGTACCAAACAGCCACGCACATTCCTTTTTCGGCCCCTACACCAGTGTGTTTCGATAGCTTTTCTTAAATAGATGAAACAGATGATATTCTTTTGAGTTGCTTTTNGTACTTCTCGAAAATGAAATAAATTTATGCCACACTTTTATGTTTTCTGAATATCGCTGTAAAAAGCCTTTTGTTAAAAATGTTTTCAAAATGTTATTATGACCACCTGTTTATTTGTGCCCACGTCTCATGATTTTTATCATGCCAAGTTTTCTTACTTTTGACTCGATGAGTGCCCTTTGATTGTTTAAGTGTTTTTATTGTCTTCTGTTAGTTTTTTGTCGGGCAACGGAAGACGGTGATTTAAAGAACACTTTTTAGTTAATTTTATTTTTGTTGACAACCCAGCATTTATGGAGAATGTAGCATTGCTCGATAATTAGAAATGAATTCAGCTCAAACCGGTGCAAGGGGCCGTCTTGAACTTATTATGAGGTATGAGCATAGCTCATTGTTGAAAGCCTCATGGTGACTTCAAGATGAAGAACATCAATAAAAGCTTTTTTCGATTGCTTTGTTTTACGATGTATTTGTAGAGACTGTCTCGTGTACATTTACTACATATCCCTTCATTGCTTGTTTTGTGTTGATTTTAGGTATTTTACAGTGTTTGAGAGGATGGTACTACACAAAGAACACCGAGAACCAAAACAAAAACTTACTTACAAATATTGTAATCATTGCATTCAAGTGGCAAGCTTTTTACTAAATGTATGAAAATGCGTTGGAATTGCTTTTGTTCTGACGATGTCCAAAAATAGTTAACAACTGATCACCAAAAATATTTAATAACCGACTGAAAACGCCCAAAACACATTAACAGAAAAGATCTTGCTCCCCCTCCTTATCTGGTTACTAGTTTTAACAGTTTCACACATCTAGTATGTCTTAGTAATGCGCGCTGGTACAGCATAATACATCAGTACAAATATCAAAGCTAGGATATGTCAATAACAAAATACGAAGTTACTGTGTATTTATATTCTGTATATGCGCATTTGGACAACTTATGTCTCTTCAGTATAGATCAAATAACAAAAAATTCAATGTGATGGCCGATTTTATTGATTAGATCTAAAATGTCACGCGGAAAGCGTCTTGACATTTCACTATCTATCAGTAAAGCTATGTCGTTCCCACGAGATACTATGTCGTGGCAACTACATACTAAGTCGTGACCACGAGACAGCTACGAGTATGAGCAAAACTCGTTGTTGAATGCCTCATGATGTATGCGTATCCCTTGACCGCGACTTGTATGTCGTTGGAACGAGTTAGTATATGTTAATGTGTTTAGAGCATTTTCAATAAGTTGTTAAATTTTTTTGGATAATTAAAGATTGTTAGCCTGTTAATGAAACTCCCCTTGTTTTCGATAGGCATAAGAATTATTTATGACTACATTATTCAAATTATTGTTTTGTTTCAAGGGACCCCTGATGAGGCAGACTTGAGACCACAAAAATAAAAGCATTTCAAAAGAATGTCATCCGTTTCATCTATTTACGAAAAGCTGCCGAAACACACTGGACATATGAAGGGACCGCGAAATGAAAGTGCATGGCTCTGTGGTACCTTATTTTTTTTATACAAACGAGTTATCGCGTTATAACGCTTTAAGTGTGTTTTTCCGATAAAAATATTTTTAATTCGAAATAACGAGATAATTATTGCGAAATAACGAGATAATTATTGCGTTCAAACGAGATAATTATCGCGTTATAACGCAATAAGTTTTGTTTTTCCGAGAAAAATATTTTTAATTCGAAATAACGAGATAATTATTGCGTAATAACGAGATAACTATTGCGTTTAAACGAGATAATTATCGCGTTATAACGCAATAAGTTTTGTTTTTCTGAGAAAAATATTTTTCAATTCGAAATACGAGATAATTTTGTTTTTGCGAGATTTTTTTTTACTGAGAAAATAAAAAAAATCTATTGACACTATCCGGCTTTCGTAATTATCTCCAGTAAATACCTGAAATATCTTAATCGCTGCCAATTCTAAAAATTCAACCCTGTCGTTTTCGGTAAAGGAAGAAAAAAAGACCGCATCAACAACAAACAAATTATGCATGAAAATCCTTGTAAAAATAGCAAATGATTCTGCATTGAATGAAACTTTATAGTGTCCATTTTGTCAGTCATTTCAAATGAAAAAAAATTAGCAACTGCTATGTATGCTCTGACAGTAATGTAAAAAATAGTCCTATATGCCTTGAATTACTTAAATAATCTTTGTCTGAAAAAATAAATTACATTTTTAACAACAGGCGGATTTAAGCCATCGATTTTTTTACCACCAAAGAAAAAAAAATAAAACATTTTCCACGGTTCATTCCCCATTCCAAAAAGTAATGTCATTCTTTTTTTTAAGACTGGTACAACAATTGATATAATATTTCCAAAGTTCAGTTTGTGATAAAATTTTTAGTGAATTTTAGTTCACTTTTATTCACGAATTTGCTGGCTATTGTTTTATAATACCGTTTAATGTCGTGTGTTCGTCAATCCATCTGTTCCTTCTTCCTTCCAAGATTCAAAGCAGTAACTTGTAGTCAAAAGTAAAATATTGTCTGAAAAAATGTTGACGGACTGTAAGATTAAGATTAAACTTATTTTATTGTTAAATACTTTTAACAAATGGATTGGATACAAGTTATTACCACTTAAACAAATCCTTTCCATATAATACAATGATACAGTATAATTGCATGCGTCAGGAAATAATATTTATATCAATAATTTTAAATATTGCAATATATACTACATGCATAAGATTAATCTTAGAAGAAATTACAATGTATATAATGATAATAATAATAATTAGAAACAAAAAAGGGAAAAAAGAAATGTTTGTGATCATCTTGTGAAACGATTAGATTTCTTTATAAATTGTTGAACAGATAGAAATATACAGACGTTTCGTTCTGCAGTAAGAGTTTCACTGCCAAAAAGTAACGTTTCAATATCAATTTCTGTAAAAGTCAATTTTCTAAACAGTTCGGCACGAGGTCCTATGTAAAGTGGGCATTCTAAGAAAAAATGTATAGCATCTTCAAGAACATGTCCACATAGACAACTTGGGTCATGTACAAGATTAACTAGATCAGCATTTAAATTACTAGATCTATGACGCATTCTTGTATGCAGTACATTCAAGAATCTGTCACCCGATAAATAGAATTTTGGTAGTTTCGTTAAATTTTGAGCGTCTTTTAAAAGACAGACTGTAAGTAAATGCATACCCTTTATAGTTAATGAACAATTAGTATTGGTAATTCACTGCAACTGCAAGGGTTTTCACCCGTGTCAATATGAATCTAAGTTTTGCAATTTTAGAAATGTTTCAAACATTACAAGGGCTACGCGTAGCCATATATCCCCGCCGCTTCAGAATTTGAAACCCCGGCACGTAATTGGGGATGTTTTCAAAGTTAAAAAGGGGCATAACTCCTACAGAAATAATCAATCAGGACTCATCTCTCAATTGGCCCGAGGTATCCTTGAGCAAAAGCTGTGTAAATATTATCCAAATCGTTGTGTTGCTTTGGGGATAAAAAATATTGAATAGCATTACTCTATTAAAATGTCAGGGATTTTCAGGAGCGAATAGGGGCATATAAATCCCGAAAATGGTATGAAAACCACCTGAATTTTTAATAAAATCATCTAAGGGACCGACCATTTAACCTGAAAAAAGGGGGGGGGTATGGTTTTTTTTCTGGACAGAAAATTTTTTTCGCGCTTCGCACGAAAATATTTATTTATATTTCTCACGTGTATCGACAAAATATTTTTTTTTTTTCAAAATTAACATTATTTTTTTGGGGCAGAAAGCCTCCTTCAGAATTTTTTTTCATCATTTTGGCAGCCAAAATTTTTTTTTCACATAAAATCGGCTCCAAAATATTTTTTTTTAGAAAAAAACCATAGCCCCCCCTTTTCAAGTTAAATGGTCGGTCCCTAATAAATTCATTTTCACGTACAGTTCGTAAAGATGTGTTTTGATTATACGTTAAAACGGGTAGTTTAATACAGGATTATTAGTCTAACAATGCTGTCATATCACTTTCTTCGCTGGTAAAGTTGGGCGAGACCTCCCTTCAAACATTCAAATAGGTACACTATTTTCTGTTTTAAACATTTTTGGTCTGATGTAGCACCTTTCACTTTTTTGTTATAAAATTAATATCCTGCATGCAACATGGCAACACCAACCAATGTAATACATCTATTGAAATAACCTCGCTAACTGTCAAATGGCCACGTGACAATAATTGATTGACATGTCCACTTTGATGGAAGGCTCGTCCGAAGACTCGCCCACCATCAAAATATCGCTAGATGGAACAAATATCAGTTCAATATATATAACTTATTTTTCAAGAATAAAAAATATAGGTTACCGAATTCAATGACGAATAGTTTGTATATTTGGTGGATGGTCGGCGGCTCGCACAATAACACACAAATCTAGGTTTATTTAGTATAATATAAACCTAATATTTCAAAATTCTTTGGCGTCTTAAAATATGCATAGGCAAGTGGCCAAGTTCACCGTATAAAAATGAAGTAGGTACATTTTTGGCTAATTTTAAAACGATTATGTATCAACTGAATATCATGAGCACGATGAAACCCCCAAATATCAGCTCCATAATTCAGTACCGAACTAAGGGACCGACCATTTAACCTGAAAGGGGGGGGGTATGTTTTTTTCTGGACAGAAATTTTTTTCGCGCTCGAAGCGCGAAACAATTTATTTATTTTTTTCACGTGTATCAACAAAATATTTTTTTTTCAACATTAACATTATTTTTTTGGGGGCAGAAAGCCTCCGTCAGAAATTTTTTTTTCATCATTTTGGCAGCCAAAATTTTTTTTCACATAAAATCGGCTCCAGATTATTTTTTTTTTAGAAAAAAAAACCATAGCCCCCACCCCATTTTTCAAGTTAAATGGTCGGTCCCTGTTACCATACTGTCAAACAAAAAACACTGCTGGTTACTATCTATATATATATTTCGAAATGACGATAAGAGAGACGAAAGTGCCCTTGATCCTCGTTGGGATAATCTTTTCAGTGTTTGTAGAAACTTCCCGTTGTAATGAAGCAATATACCAAGATAGACAAGAGTCAACTATTTGCAGCTCATTGTCGTCATAGAAAAATTTAATAGTTTCAGGTCGCCAGCTGTTTCTAAATACAACTATTTTTGTTTTGTCAGTGTTCACCTCAATATTCCAATTATTACAATACATAGATTGACCTCTTAAATGTAAGCTATCGGTATAAATTAGATAAAAAGTTAATCATTTCGGGAAAATTACAAATTGACTACTAAAAAGCTTAACAAACCAATCGAACATTTTGATCTTTGGAAAATTTCCTACAAAAAAATGTAAAAGTGAATTTCCGCGGATCACATCTGAACAAGCGTCCCGACGTTCCATATATTATATTCTGCTACTCTTTTTTTTACACTCAACCTCGATGACCAGACAATGCGTTACTAACTGACGACGTCACGTGATCACTGCAGTTTCAGAAAGAGCTGAGAAGCCAGCATCAAAATGCCGCGCTTCAATTTCAGCTCTTACATCTCGAAAAACTCATTGACAGATTTCAGTTCCTTACACGATCTTGATCCACAGGGAGACTGGGAACAAAACCATAAGGAAACCCAGGCTACACCCAAGTCAGAATCTACTGAAGAAAATGTTACCTCTAATCCGTCGACTACATCAGCTGAAGTCGACAGACAGTTAGTGGCTGAAATTAATGCTTTGACAGGCTGTAGCTATACATTGGGACAAATGGGCCTCTCAAATGCGATAAGTACATCATCAACTAGTGAAGATGTAGGTATTGATATGAGGAGGAAACAATCAGATGGATTTCAGTGTCTGGATAATATTCAAGTAGAAATGTTAGAACAGCAAGACTCGGAAAGTTTCATGCCCTCGCACTCTGCTGAACACAATCAGTCGGCACGCACAAAAAGTTATCGTGAAGCAAAAAACGAGCCACAAAAGAAGACTAAAATCATAACGGACATGCCGGGCACGTCCACTTCATCCAGGGCGGAAGACCATTCAAACGATTACACCCAAGAGTCACAGAACATACTCCTTAGCCCTACAGCCACGGCAAATCAAACAACATTTGAATATGAAACCGTCATTCCTAGCACTCCTCCATCTGTAAAGAAATCGCCACCATGCAATGCCAGAGAAACTCCGCTCAGAATGATTGTCCAGACAGGTAATCGAATTGAATCTATATACATGTAATTTTAAGCAAAGTTTTTTTCAGAGTGCAATTATCTACACTGAATCATTTCTTAATGTATTAAATTGGACACGCCTACGCAATTTGAAGAAATGAGAATGCAATTCTGTATCTTTGTTATTGGTACGAAAGACAAATATCGTAAACGCTGAAAAAGCCAGTTAGATTGCAACATGCTTCTTTTAACTTAATAATAGTTCATGTTTATTGTATACTATTTAAGTTTTCTTCTAGAGACACAAGTTGAAATGTAACCGCTATAAGTTTTATACTATAGAGACACAAGTTGAAATGTTACCACTAGCTTTAAGAATATCTTAATTAAATGAAAACAAACTATATATTTTGCTGCTTATATGTCATGGCATTTATTAAATTCAACACATTTGTCAAATATAACAACAAGTTGACGTTGAATCACTGAAGGGTATTATAGTCAGTGTAAGCACACAGGCTGCTTGGGCCACCAGAGCAGCAAAGTTCGATAAATTCCGTCATATTCCATGTACCATGTTGTTGCCATGACGTTCTGTTAACTTTGTTCCTTAAACATCAAAAATCCTTCAAACTGCAAAATAAAATAATTGACAGCAGAAAACCATTCATAATGGGATGGGATGGATGGGTTTTTATGTCCTGACTCATGTGTGTCCTTCTTGCAACTGAATAATTTACGGCGGAGCGCACATTATAAAGGCTTAAAGGTGTGTTCGATTTGTCAAATGCAAGAGTCTTTTGGCGAAATAGGCATTATATAAATTAAGGTCTAACCATAATTTGCTAATTTTGACACGTAATACAATAAATGAATTTAATAATAAAGCATTAAATTGCATTAATATGAACCAAACGGTGTCCCATGAATCATGCCTTTTTTAATATAAAGATTTCCTCCCGCCTAGAATTTCATCAAATTCAAAAATACATAATCATACACACCTCTTACCCATTACTTTTAATAAGTTATTTTAGCTCACCTGGTTATGCCATGGTGAGGTTTTGTCACCACTTGCTGTCCGTCGTAGACTTTTCATTCAAAGATCTGCTCTGAAACCACTGAGCCAAGTGAAACAAACTTTGTCGATATGTCTATAGATAGTCCCCTTTAAAAATTATATTTGGCAGGTCCACACTCCATCCAAGTTGGCCGCCAGCAGGGACCATAGTTTTAACATTGGATCTTATGGAAAACACATTCAAAGATCTCGGGAACTACCAGTCCAATCAGAACCATAAAGTGACAATTATCCTTAGATGGACTTTTTCAAAAACGGTATTCGCAGGTCCGTACCTCATTTAAAATGACATCATTTGTCCGAATCAAATCTCCTTCAGTATTAGAGACAGGAAAGTTTTATTTTGCAGATCAGTTGTACATACATCAAATATGTGCATGGCACTTTGATTTTGGTTTTTGATCATTTATGTCAAAAATATCAGTTGTTGAACTTAGTCATTTTCACGTCAAATTTTTAACAACAGGGTACCCCCTTTGTCCGAAGCAAATCTCCTACAGTATTACAGACAAGAAGTTTTTTATTTTGCAGATCAGTTTTACATATATCAAAGATGTGCATGGTACTTTAATTTTGATTTTTGATAATTTATCATGCCAAAAATATCATTTGCCGAATTAAGTCATTTTTATACCCCCGCTCCGAAAGATAGGGACGTATACTGTTTTACCCTTGTCCGTCTGTCCGTCCGTCCGTCTGGAACATTTTTCGTCAAGGATTTCTCAGCTTATGACTGTAGTAATGATTTGATATTTGGTCTCAAGCTTTGATATGATGAGTTGTACCGTGTCTCCCCTTTTTCAAGTCCGTCACTTATCTACTTCCTGTTTGACGATAACTTTGATTTTTCCCATTATAGCCATTATTGAAAAATTTCGTCAAGGATTTCTCAGCTTGTGTATTTAGTAATGATTTGATATTTGGTCTGAAGCTTTGATATGATGAGTTGTACTGTGTCTCCCCTTTTCAAGTCTGTCACTCATCTACTTCCTGTTTGGCAAAAACTTTGATTTTTCCCATTATAGCCATATATTGAAAATTTTCCACAAGGATTTCACAACCTGTTGTGTAGTAATGATTTGATATTTGGTCTGAAGCTTTGGTATGATGAGTTGTACAGTGTCTCCCCTTTTCAAGTCTGTCACTCATCTACTTCCTGTTTTACCAAACTTTAATTTTTTCCCACATTATTTCTTGAGGATTGTGTCCATACTTGTTTTATGTCCACACTTGTACTGTGTCCACACCTGTATTTTATCCTGACACACTTAAATTTGCACTTTCCGTACTGATTCAGTGTTCAATGAACGGGGGTATAACTGGCTGCCATTCGGCGACAGCTCCTGTTAAGTCAAAATTTTACCAATAGGGTGTCCCATTTGTCCGGAGCAAATTTTCTGCCGTATTTGAGACAGGAAGTTTATATTTTGCAGATCAGTTGTGCATATATCATAGGTGTGCATGGAAGTTCAATTTTGATTTTTGAATATTTATGCCAAAAAATCAGTTGTTGAACTTGATCATTTTATGTCAGATCAGATCTGTGCCAACAGGATATCCCATTTGTTTAGAGCAAGTCTTCTAGTTTCAAGCCAGAGAGATTTTATTATGCAAACCAGTCATTCTTATATCAACGGTGTGCATTTGGTACTTTTATTTTGATTGCCAAAATTACCAGATTTTGAACTTAGTCATTTTTAGGTGAAATATTAACCAATAGAGTACCCTATTTGACCAGAACAAATCTCCTTCGGTGTTATAGACAGGGAGTTTTCATTCCGCAGATCATATTTGTGCCTGTATCAGAGGTTTGCACAGTGTACTTTTATGCAGATCATTAAAATCCAAGTTGCTGAACTTTCAGAAATAGGCAACTTTGGTGGAAAATTAATGAATTCAGGGCCAACCCATGTGTAAGATAAACTGTCCATGTAAAAGAAAACCCGGTTTGCTGTCACCTTGACAGCTTCCGTCTTGTTAAACTTGGTTAAAAATATGCAAAATCATTAAAAACATAAAAATAGCAACTTGAGACGTTTGCTGATTATTTTATAAGTTCATTATATCATATTTTGATTTTGTAGAACGAAGTCAATATAAAGACGACTCTGTGTCTGGTATGTTGTATATAGACAATGATTATATTCTACACCCTGTTCGGCATACCAATGACATCAAGAAATATGTCAGTGTTAGCAGACATGAGTCCTTACCACCACTACCTTACGTTGTAGAGGAGGGACTTGCTAGGGTACAAAATATTCCATTTGAACAAATCGTCCACTTCGCTAATCTCGGAGATTATGTACGACATCTTCAAGCCAATGAAAGACTTTGTGACGTAACTGTTAACATCGGCCAAGAGAAATTTTCAGCGCACAGAATCTGCCTTGCATGCTACAGTGATTATTTTGCAGACATTTTCTATGGTCGACAAGATAAGCAGCGTACGCCACTTACCATCAGGCTTAAAGGGATAAAACCAAGAGCTTTCGAAATGTTGCTGAACTATATCTACACCGGTGTGTTAGATATATCGGGAGAAATTATCGGTGATTTGATGACAATGGCCGAAAGTCTAAAAATTGCGGTTGTTAAAACTAAGGTGGTCGAATTTCTGGAAAACCTACCATTAGCACCTGCATTGGGAATGTTACTGAAAGAAAACATGTTCGGACCTTTGTATGATAGAGCATTGGTCTCAGTCTGTGAACAATTCACCACTTTTAGATTCGAACCAGTCTTCCTGGAAGTGGACATAGAGACATTAGTTACTATCTTAAACAGTGACAATATAAATATCAATACGGAACTTGATGTGTTTAGAGCTGCTATAATGTGGATTGCTCATAATATGATGAACAGGAAACAATATCTCCTTCGATTGATGCAGTGTGTTCGATTTGTTTTCATGACACAGTCTGAGCTGTTCCAGTGTACAGAGCTGACGGATCTTCTTAAAGACAACTATGAATGTAAACAAATGTTATTAGAAGCAAACTGGTTAGTATTAACAATGTAGGAAAGTAAGAAAGGGAAATAAGAAAAATAAAAAATATAGATGATTTAAATATAGGATATTCGTTAACATGTTCTTAAATTCAAATATTGCAAAATCTTACATTTTGTATCGTGAGACTATCTTTTTTTTTTTGGGGGGGGGGGCTAGGAAGGAATTCGAAAAAAAAAAATCCAGGATCAGAAATCTGGTGAGGAAAAAAAATATCAGGACATGAGATGAGGAAGCTCAAAAAATATAATAAAATAACCAGGATGTCATATATGGAGCAAAATTTCTGGCTTGGGCCGAAAAAAAATGACCGGATTGATTCCAGTGAGAAAAAAATGTCAGACTCAAAGATTGTATGGAAAAAGTATCCTGGATCAGATGTTCTTTCCTTGCCCCCTCCCCATAAAATCAAATGGTTGCTAATTCTTGATTGCATGATTTCGCCTCAGATTTTAAATTCTTGGAGTGTCATGTTCCAGTATTATGAATAAATGCGATCGTCATATATTAGACAATCATTGGCAATTGGCATTCACGCATGCACAAAAACCGTTGTTCCGTTGCTTGTTTTTAACCATGTACCGGTATTTGTTTATGCAATCTGGACAGTTATGGTAAGGCACTGTTTTGTACAACAAAATGCTTTTTTAAGTGAGATTGCAGTCTCAAAATGTCTTTTTCAACTTTAACAGGTGTGTCACTGCAAAAATGCTCGGTAAAGTAGACCCTTTTAACATCAGAGTACCCAAACCACGCATGGCTACACCCATAGGAGAGTTACCAGTTGAAGAAAAATTTTATGTAAGTTGAAAATACTATGTATAAGATACTAGTACCTATACGTCAGTAAATGAATTTTAATCAATCGGTTTTTTGTGTTGTCTTTTTTTCTTTGTAAATTTCTGTTTCCTCTGTTTAATGTTGTTTGATTTTGATTTTTTGGCTTGTTTGTTTTATTTTTTTTTTATTCTTATTTTTTGGGGAGGGGGTAGTTCAGTATATACTATAAGACATATTTAAAGGCATATTGGCAGCCAATATTAGAGATATATGAATAAACCTTTAAATCAAGCATTTTTCACCAATTTTTGAAGGCCTCGAGGTGATTTCAAGGTATGAACACCAATAAAACAGAATTGTATTTTTCGTATCATTCAACAAGTTCATTATTGTTTTTATTCAGACCGTCATTTCGTATTGTTATATTTTCAGAGTGCACATTCATTTGCTCAAACAAATGTAGAAGTTCACTGTCCAGTGAGTACACCACGCCAGCAGACATGTTCATCGCAGGATATACTTGTAATCGGGGGATTTAACCCGACATCTAGCAGAGTTGCAATTTTAGGTAAATGAGCCTTGTTTAGGGGGTCCCAATATCCCATATCCCAGTAAGTCTGGACTGAAATATCCCTTTGAAATTTGAAAATATCCCATTAATTTTTTAAATAGACCGTTTTTCAGAGTCAAAATATCCCATATCCCAGTACTTTATGCCTTAAATATCCCATATCCCAGTACTTTATGCCTTAAATATCCCATATCCCAATAACAAAAGTGGTAAATATCCCGTATCCCAATATACCCTAAACAAGCCTCGTAAATCACACGCCTATTTGATTTGGTTGTTTATATTGGTAGCAGAGACAAGGTCTCAGTTGGTAGCTGTATTTTTCAATTATCATATGATTATCAGACTTGTGCTCAATTATCTAAATACCATGATTTAAACTAACCCTTTTCACGGGCATCACACCGTTTATCGAGAAAAATGCATCCGAAGGACTAGGTAATGGCATGGGATGCGTGATGGATCAGGCAACGGTTCGCGAAGGACGATTACTAATTATTTCATTATATTCTATTTTTGTGGATAAAATTTCTAAAATATAAACATGTCTGTCAAAATGGTTCAACAATACCTATCAATCCATGCTAAATTCATTCCTGGCAAATGCATAGTTTTCTCAAAAACTTTAAAGACAGACTCCCCACTCCCATTTTCTACGTGAAGATATGCGGTTACAGAAGGTGTCATTATACCCCCGCTCCGGAGGAGGAGGGGGTATACTGTTTTACCTGTGGCCGTCATTCCGTAATTCCGTCCGTCACAACTTTCGTAAAGCTTTTCCCTGCAATGGTAAATGATACAAACTTGAAATTTTGTAAGAAGCTTTTTGTAGTCATGCCATATTGTGGGATGCATTTTCAGACCTTTCGGGATGCTACTTCCTGTTTACCGACTTAGTCAATTTTTCATTATTCTGTGTGTCCGTCACAACTTTTGTAAAGCTTTTCTCTGCATGCAATGGTAAATGATACAAACTTGAAATTTTGTCAGAAGCTTTGTATAGTCATGCCATATTGTGGGATGCAGTTTCAGACCTGTCGGGATGCTACTTCCTGTTTATAAACTTAGTCAATTTTTCATTATTCTGTGTGTCCGTCACAACTTTCGTAAAGCTTTTCTCTGCAATGGTAAATGATACAAACTTGAAGAAATTTTTTCAGAAGCTTTGTATAGTTATGCCATATTGTGGGATGCATTTTCAGACCTGTCAGAATGCTACTTCCTGTTTGCTGACTTAGTTTAATTTTCATCATCCCGTCCGTCCCTCACAACTATCATACAACTTTTCTCTCATTGCTAAATGATACAAACTTGAAATTTTGTCAGAAGCTTTGTATAGGCATGCCATATTGTGGGACACATTTTAAGACTTGTGGGGTACTACATTTTGTTTACCAACTTTATCAGGTTATTAGAGACTGGAAGATGAGAGCGGGGGTATTACTAGTGAGCATTTGCTCACAGATCCCTTGTTTCGTTTATTCTATTATAATAGAAATAGACTTCCTTTATAACTATTATCTAAATTTATGTGAATTCTAATTTCTAAGGTTTGACTCCTTGTCCTTGGCTATATATTTGATATTGCTGATTGTTCGGATTTCGTTTGGTTTTATGCATTATAAGCATTTTTTTTGAAATCGTGGATTTCCTGTGTTTGAGTTCTAGTGCTGCTGATTAGGAATTAATTTCTGAAATGGCCATACAGCTCATCAAAATTAATTGCAGTTGGATTTAACATATGTGTCATGGTCTCATGTTCATTTACTCCAAATCCTTTCGTAAAATATTTCATTTTCGAGACATGAACTTTGATATTGCAATAACCAGTAAACTCATTTATGCACAAAAAATAATTCAATATACAATATCTACATTGAAAACATAAAAACTGATATTTTCTGCTCGTGAAGGATCAAGCAACGAACTATTGAGCTCGTGAAGGACTACCCTTTAATCGGACTAATTTGCCAATTAATATAAGACTATTTAAGTATAATTAAATGTAGTTTCTAGTTTGCACAGCGATTTTGGCAATCGAGCAAAAATACTGTCTGAACAAGACCAATTACATGTCTAGACCCGAGTCACCGTAACTCATGTTCAACTGAGAAAGTGTTTTTTTTTCAACCTAACAGAATATCATCTATAGGTTTACCAATTCAAACAAGTATTACCAAAACATTCTTCAAATGCAAGTTATAATTGAGATTATATTAAGTTCAACCATATTACTGTATTACTGTAAATCGGAAGACAAAAACAAAACTAAATGTACAAAGTTGAACAAAGCATGAAATTGAAAATAGTCCATATCACTTCAGCAAAGGTGAAAACCATACCTGAGTTTCAAATAAATACATACTTTGAATCTTTATGAGAAAATATTCAAAAATGCAAAAATTCAAGAGCTGCCCATGATCAGTGTGTTCAAAACTGTGCGACATCTCTGGACAAAAATTGAGTACCATGATGATCCTAAAGGGGGGTTCACATCATCAATGTGTTCAAACAACAGTGCAAACTATAGGGGTTTTTAGTCAGTGATGTGATTGTTTCAGATTACACAAACCAGGCACTGTAATGTTAAAATTTGATGAAAAATGACTAAGTTCAACAATGGATAAATTCTACAATTTTTATCCAAATCTCACCAAAAGGGGAGGTGCACATCTTCAATGTGTCCAGAACAACTGTGCAAAGTTTCAAAAGCATCAGGTATAAGGTGTCAGTTTCAAAAGCATCAGGTATAAGGTGTCAGAGTTTCAGATTACACAAACTCAGTACCATAATGTAAAAAATTGATGAAAATATGACTAAGTTCAACAATGAATAAATTAGACAATTTTAGTCCAAATTTCACCAAAAGGGGAGGTGCACATTTTCAATGTGTCCAAAACAACTGTGCAAAGTTTCAAAAGTATCGGGTTAAAGGTGTCCGAGTTTCAGATTACACAAACTTGGTACCCCCCAAAGCGTGACGGACGGACAGACGGACGGACGGAGTCGAGTGGCTCCTAGACCTGCGGTCACCGTTGGTGACGCAGGTAAAAACTTGAACATCAAGGGTATGCTCACTTACTATTGCAATTATCACTACTGTAGTTTTTTTCGGTCATCACACTGATTTGACAGACCGCGACAATGTTTAGAATAGATATCTTTGGGTAGATCAAGAGTTCATAATCGAACTGAGAAACATCGACTGTGACAAAACTAGACTTTTGACTGGCAGTGTAAAGTGTGCAACGCGTGGAGCAGATCATGCTTACCTTCCGGGGCATCTGGTGATACCTCAGTTTTTGAGAGGTTCACACTGCTAGTGGCGTTCTTGTTCATTTTCGTTGGTATTGTTCGTCATGAATTGCCGAGATTTTCTATTTTTGATTTTGGAATCCCCATTCCAATTTTTGCTTCAGTATTCGTTTGCCGATGTTGCAAATTAGGCACCCACATACGTAACTAATGAAATATTTAATGAGGTAAAATTTCAAGGGCATTGAAAGCCTAATACCTTAGTAAAACACATATTGTCTGCTTCAACATGAATATTCTAAGCAAAATATGCTAAAAAAGGATCACAGCTTTGTCACAAAGAATTACGTAAATTGCATGCCTTCCTTTCAGAATATGAAAAGGAAGAGGAATTTAAAATATGCAAACAGAAAAAGCAATGGAAATTCAAACGATTCAAGCAATGTAGCAACAATGAAACGCCTCACAATACTTTGATCAAATGACCTACAAGAACAACCCGTATTTAATATTAAATTTAAAGAGTCCTTTTCGAAACTGAAGAAATATAATCAAATAATGATTAATCTTAAAACGTAATAATATTGCATACGTTATCCAAAGTATCTGTTAAAATTTGTAAATCTCTAATTCTATTACTTAAACTGTTATGAAATATGAATTAAAACAAGAATGTATTCCCTAAAACACAAATACCTGCAAAAGGAATTAAACAATTCTTGCTTCATTTTCGTGTCTTTGTTAATATGATGAATGAGTGTACAAATTTACATAAAAACCCGAGAAGTCAGCTTAAACACAAAGGTTAACCTCCCGGGGTTAACCTACGGTTTGACGGACGGCGAACGAATGAATCAGATGGACTCCCTCTATAGATATAAATTGAGAAATACTTCAATTTGTGTTATTTTACAGATCAATGTTTGAAATTTATTTAGAATAATTTGAAAATGTGGAATGAAAGTATTTAAAAAAAAACTTCAATTAATACATGAGATAATTAATTAGATTTAGTAATATTATTTGCGCACAATATATATTGGGCAACCGATATTATCATATTTATGGTTTTTTAACTTATCAGAGAACTTCAGGGTTATATACTTTGCACCAGAAGATCAAATATTATGATCAAATTGTCATTTGCTTGGTCAAGTCGATACTTACCCCACGAACCAAAATTTACGTTGCTTAATCCTTCACGTGCAAGAAAATACTAGGTTTTTGGTCCAAACCATCAAAGTAGAGATATGACATTATCATAAAGCTACTTCTGACAATATGCGTTGATATTTATCATAACAAGATAACTGTCGTATCAAAATATGACCAAATGTGGGTTTATGTCAATAAAAAATGCATAGGGTAAGGTGCTGTCTTTTACGTTTTTCAGAATATTCGTAATTTCCAACTCGAAAGCCGTAGGCTGAGAATTGTTTGAACCATCCGAGGTATGAGACGTCACGTGAAAGACAGGCCTATTAACATATTTGAAGAGCTACGTGCTTCCGATTAAATATATAGTGCGTAAATTTCTTTCAAAACCCGTTTTTTTAAGTCGAATATTAACGGTGTTGCTATATAAAATTGATATTAACATTTATCGCTAATTTGCTTGATTTTCAATTGTTCCCGGGCGACGATAAATCTATTATCACTGCACTGCGCTGATATGAACATATTATCGTCAATCTCTAGGGAACGTTAGCAACAGCGTATTAATTAGGCGTCTCGTGACGTATCGTGAAAAAAATGAAACACAGCCAATCAAAGATTGCGATATCCCCGCTCCCCCTTTTTGGACCCACTCCCCTTGTAAAAAAGACAAGTGTTTTTGAAACTAAATTAATCATTGTAACTGTAAAACACCAAAAAGATATGGTTGCTAGGTAGAATTTCAAAAGTACAGGTTTCTGAGAATTTCAGGAAATTATCAAAATATGAATCAAAGATTTTTGCAACCTGGCTGTTGAAAAGCATCATTTTTACTGTACGGTTGCTAGGTACAATTCCAAAGAATAATGGGTCTTTGAGAGTTTCAGGAAATTTACCAAAATTAGAATCAAAATTTTTTGCAATCTGACCATGAAAAATCATCACTGATACTATAAGGCATCAAAACAGATATGGTTGCAAGGTAAAATTCCAAAAAGAAATTGATCTTAGAGAGTCTCAGAAAATTTACCAAAATTGGAATCAGTTTTTTGCACTCTGATTATTGAAAATGATCTTCACTACTCTAAGGAGTAAAAAAAGATATGGTTGCTAGGTAGAATTCAAAAATAAAAATAGTAGGTCTATGAGAGTTTCAGGAAATTTACCAAAATTAGAATCAAAGATTTTTGCAATCTGATTTTCAAAAATCATCATTGAAACTATAAGGCAGCAAAAAAGATACGGTTGCTAGGTAAAATTCCAAAAAGTAATTGGTCTTTGAGAGTTTCAGGAAATTTAACAAAATTAGAATCAAAGATTCTTGCAACCTGACAGTTGAAATTCATCATTATAACTCTAAATAATTGAAAAAGATATGGTTGCTAGGTAGAATTCCAAAAAATAATGGGTCTTTGAGAGTTTCAGGAACTTTACCAAAATTAGAATCAAGGTTTTTTGCAACCTGACCATTGAAAATGATCAATAGATCTAAAAGGCATAAAAACACATGGTTGCTAGGTAAAATTCCCAAAAATAATGGGTCTTTGAGAGTTTCAGGAAATTTACCAAAATTAGAATCAAAGTTTTTTGCAACCTGACCATTGAAAATGATCATTAAATCTAAAAGGCATCAAAAAACATATGGTTGCTAGGTAAAATTCCCCAAAATAATGGATCTTTGAGAGTTTCGGGATATTTACCAAAATTAGAATCACAGATTCTTGCAACCTGACAGTTGAAATTCGTCATTTTAACTTTAAATAATAGAAAAAGATATGGTTGCTAGGTAGAATTTCAAAAAATAATGGGTCTTTGAGAGTTTCAGGAACTTTACTAAAATTAATATCAAGGTTTTTTGCAATCGATCATTAAAACTATAAGGCATAAAAAAAGATATGGTTGCTAGGTAAAATTCCAAAAAGTAATTGGTCTTTGAGAGTTTCAGGAAATTTACCGAAATTAGAATCATATTTTTGAAATCCTAGTGTTCATAATATCTGATGACATTAAAAAGTTGCTTTATTATAAAACTTCATGTTGGAATTTCAAAAATTATTAGTCTTTGACATTTTCAGGAAATTGGCACCGGGGTCTAAATTCTGAAAGCTTAGAACGGATTCAAAGAGCAATTCCAATAATTCCTCATGAAAATATAAACCACAAAATCATCAAAATCATACATAGAGTTCCAGTCGCTCTGATGAGTACTGATTTTTTAACAATTTCTATCCAGTTTTCACACTTCCTGAACGGTGTTGAAACATTTGTTCTCCTCTCTAGAGAGGAGAACAAGTTTCGTAACATTTCCCGCCAAATTCATTCGGAATACAATCCTCGGTGTTTTTCGTCCAGTCATTAGAGAAACAGTTTCCACAACTTAAACACGTTAATTATGAAATTTCTCACATCTCGNAAATGTTTAAAAGCTCGACAAGCCTCGCTTTCAAACATTTGATAAATTTATTTAACTCGATGTGAGAAATTTCATAATCAACTAGTTCTCGTTATGGAAACTATATTTCATCCATTCAAGCAGATTATCAGAGACCCCATCCATGCGATTTTAATTTCACAGTTAACCCTTTATGCTATACTCTATCGAATACTTTAGAGATATCGCAGAAAACTGACACATTTGATAATTTTTCATCTTAATTTTTACAAATATTAACAATTGAAAAACTGTAGAATGGCCAGGAAGAAATCCGGCCTGGTATTCATATAACAATTTTTGCTGCGTAATAAAATTATAAATACATTTATACACTATACGTTCCATTATTTTACCCAAGAAAGTAAGCGCTATATTTAACCAACAAATATATATTTAAGCTAAAAACTATTTCTGTAGCAAAAGAAACATATATCTGGTATATATCAATAACAGAATTAGCGATAAAAACACTATTAGTAATTTATTTTGCTCGGATGGATTTCTCAGCTAGTATTGCATCTCGTGCAATCGCACTCGATGCAATACAAGCAGAGAATTCCATACTCGCAAAACAAATTACTAATAGTATATATACAGTACATATTTTATATTCACAGTAAATACGTCCCTGTCTCCTGGAATAAATCCAGTAATACTGTCGCGTAGAACTTTGTCAAAGATGAAAATAACATTTGTTCACCTGTGTCATGTGCATTGCCTTTTATAGCAATGGATACGACATGCATACGGTATTACACCTTCCGATTATTTTCATGTATTACGGAATAACTTAATATATAGATTGTGCTCTCTGTTGGTGTTTATTTACCTCGATTGGCTATTTTTCACATGAGTGGAACTGGACACTCATACGAAAATCACCCATTTTGATCATATTCACGTGATTATGGAATTGGCTGAGTTTTTTTTTTCACCTTTGATAAATTGTTTTTTTCTAGCTGTTCCACTTGATCAAATAAGTTCTCTAAGGCCAATAAAGCGTATCTATACAGCAGTTCTTTGGATGACTACGCAGTTTGCCACGTGTAGATTTTCAGGGCTTTCGAGTTTCAGCTCCATCGGAGCTTTGATTTTACACCAAAATAGCCATTGATGACTACCATTTTGACAAACAGTTTTAGTTTTTTAGATTTCATTTTTGCTTGAGAATAATTGTCTATTAAAGTTTAAAAATATCACTGATTTCCTTCACAAACCGTCGCCTGATCCATCACGCACCCCATGTAATACTTGACCGCCATTACTTAGTCCTTCACGTGCATTTTTTCTCGATAAACGGTTTGATGCCAGTGTCTTTAGGAAATATTTTTAATTACGTATGTGTAAAAGTTAATCCTACTTGTATAATGAAGTTCTATAGAGTCCTAACGCTTATGATTTTTGGCTTTTTATCGTTGGTACATGATGCTTATTAAGTTAATTAATACTAGTATTGCTGCGTGTTTGTTGCTTTTCTTTTTAGCTCACCTGGCTAATGCCAGGGTGAGCTTTTGCGATCACTTTGCGTCCGTCGTCCGTCCGTCCGGCGTAAACTTTTCATTCAAAGATCTTCTCCTCTGAAACTACTGGGCCAATTGGAACCAAACTTGGCCACAATAGTCCTTCGGTGATCCCTTACAAAAAAGCTGTTTTTCAGGTCCGCGTGATAACCAAGATGGCCACCAGCGGGGAACATAGTTTTAACATTGGACCCTATGGGAAAATACATTCAAAGATCTTCTCCTCTGAAACTATTGAGCCAATTGGCACCAAACTTGGCCACAATAGTCCTTAGGTGGTCCCTTACAAAAAAGCTGTTTTTAGGTCCGCGCAATATCCAAGATGGCCGCCAGCGTTGAACATAGTTTTAACATTGGACCCTATGGGAAAACACATTCAAAGATCTCCTCTGAAACTACTAAGCCAATTGGCACCAAACTTGGCCACAGTAGTCCTTTGGTGGTCCCTAACGAAAAGGCTGTTTTTCAGGTCCGTGCAATATCCGAGATGGCCGCCAGCGAGGAACATAGTTTTAACATTGGACCCTATGGGAAAACACATTTAAAGACCTTCTCCTCTGAAACTATTAAGCCAATTGGCACCAAACTTGGCCACAATAGTCCTTTGGTGGTCCCTTACAAAAAAGCTGTTTTTCAGGTCCGCGCAATATCCAAGATGGCTGCCAGCGGGGAACATAGTTTTAACATTGG